>JASDQU010408506.1:0-10696 GCA_032191745.1 Picea mariana
TGTGGAGATTCTCTCGAACTTCCCATAGTAACCCTGCAACTCTTCCTTAGCAAACTATAGGCCTATCCCTCTTGAGCTTGTCTTCGCTTCTCAAGTCTTTATGAAGACTTGTTGCAGACACCCCCTGCAGCATCTCTTCGAACACACCTAAGTTTTGAAGCTTCCTTGGCTCTGCGCACTCACCTGCGGTAGCAGTCCTAATTCCCTTTCACTCAGAATCACAACTCTGTGTATTCATCCAGCCTACACACGTCTTGCACGACTCTAGTGTCAAATCTGCACTTTTGAGAACTTAGAACAAAAGTCTCCTCTACCTGAACCCTGCAGTCACGCACTCCTTGCAGACAAATTCAACTGCACCCCTTTAAGGAATTCTCTTGGTTCAGAATAGAGAAACAATTGAAACTAATTTCCTACTCTCACAGATTTCAATTCTACTCTGAAATCATATACACATCATATCAAAGCAAGTGCATAACCAGAAGCAAATACTCATAAGCATAATATCAACAACACACACAGAGAATAACACAACCATGGAATTGAATCAAAGCTTTTCTATTAATTCAATATCTGTACATGGTGGTTCTGCAAACAATTTCTCTGCTGCTCTTCTCTTTTTCTGCTTTTGAATTCTCAATATGCTTCCGTGATAATACAATGTACAAAGGAGGGTGCCTATATTCCGTTTTCCCTCTCGAATTCTACAACTATCAAATCTACAATTAATTCCTATCTAACAACATTAAATCTATTAAATGCCTCAGCTACCTAAGGACGAGAGCTTATCCGCTCAAGGTCCATTACAATATACAAGGTGCGCTTCATTAACTCTTCACATTAATTTTGGGTGCAACCATATCAAGGTGAAATTCAAAAAGAAGTTTGCTGGCTTGTCCAGCTGTTTTCCCCTCAATGTGCTGGCTCACTTGATGAGTGGGCGATGCTCCTGCATTACCAATTTTGTGTTTTCTTTTAACAATTGTAATTTTTTTTCATATTTTCATTGGTTCCTCTTTCCTCTTTAATTCAATCTTTTTAACCATTGTTTTATTTTGAATGGTTAAGGTCAGCTAGAAACCATTTGATGTAGTGCACTGCACCAAAACCACTTGAGAATTTTAATGGTTAAAAGTAAGCAATGTAAAATCCATGATGTAACGGTTGAAGGTAACCCACAAAAGTCCATTATCTGGTTATGGGTAAGCCATAGAAAATCAAGAATGATAATTGATGATGATGCAAGGGTACAATGACTTGCAACCCATGTATTCTAATGGATGGTGAGTTTTTTATATGAATTCAACAAACATGATGATTATATTTTGTAGGTACAACATGAAGAATGGAGAAAACTGAAGACAAAGAATGGACAAGATCAATGATGAACATCGCAAAACAGAGAAGATGAAGAAGAAAAACACAGTTGGAGAAGATTGGAGACAAAAACAATATAAGAAGACGATGAAGAATGAATTGGTTCAAAGAAACATTAAAAGAGAGTAGATGATTGAATCACTTGAGTATGTGATAAAAGGGACTATGATGAATTAACTCCTAATTGTAATATTTAAGGAATACATTGTAATGTGTTAATGAGTATGACTATACATAAAATTCTATGTAAAATGAGGATAAGGAAATAAGATTAGAATGAAGGTTTTATAAAATTATTTGAAAATTTTAAGAAAAAATTATCAAATATAATTATGAAAATGACTAAAGTAAACCATTTTTTTCTGTTGTTTTGTTGACTTTAGAAAATACTTTGACATAATGTTATTTCCAAGATTAAGAACACTAAGGGTTGATCGAAAGGGATTAATTACAATATTGGAGTCAAGAAAGGTTCTCCATTGTCCCCTACCATTTTTGGCATATACTTTGATAAGTTAGAAGATTGCTTGGAAGAAGCAGGTTGTGTCGGCTCTACTCTCACTGGTATAGTCATAGATCTTATTCTTTATGCTGATGATATGGTATATTCATCAAGAAACATGAGTTCTCGTAGTCTTAAAAACAAACTAAGAATCCTCAAGGATTTTTCCTTTAATATGGGTATGACTCTTCATACTGACAAGATTAAGGTCATGATCATTAAATCCAACAATATCAATTATGATACCTTCATATATGACAAAAAAAACTTGGAGGAAGTGATTTCATACAAATATATTGGAATTAATATTTACCACAAGCTCAATTGGAATTATAACATTGAGAAAAAGGATTAATGGGGGATGGAAATCTTATTATGGGATTGAAAACAATTGTAAATAAGTCAATCTTTGGATATGGGATAAGAAGAAACTCATATTTGAGATTCTTATTACGCCTGTTATTCTTTATGGATGTGAATTCTGGGGATGTAGTATCTCTCGTGAATCCTAGAGAAAGATAGAGAAAAAAAAATTAATTTTATAACCTATAATCTCAAAATTAAAGAAAATATGCCCTCTCCCATCCTCCTCTGATGTAGACCCCCTACCTCTGCAGGGTCCACTGACCTCCCCATCTCTGGATCATTCCAATTTCTGAGATGAAATGAATATTCGGGCTCCTGTTCGAACCCTTTGAACAAATCCATAGGTCCCTTTATTTCCCTAGCACAGGCTTTGACAAAATCTATGCGTGCGACCATCTTTCAACGCTCTTCTCTGCCCCGAACAATACTCCTTTTGCGTTTTGGGGTTTTGGGACTCCTACATGAGAGCTCTCCCAGGATCTTTATCCCTCTAATTCTCGGTCGCCAAAACGCCAAAAACTACCTGGGACCATGGTCCTCTTTCGGGATTTTGGAATTCATGATTTTGGGATCTTGAAATTCGTGATTTCGTGATTCCGGCTGCAGATGGTTCTTGGTCCTCCAACCTCCCAAACCCAGGAATGCTGAAATCTACCCGTGATCACGTCTTCTTTTCGGGATTTCAGAATTCATGATTTCGGGAGTCGAGACTCCTTGTCTCACGACTCCTTCGCTCTTGAACTCCCAGTTGCCGAAATGCCGAAAAGGGCTTAATGACTCCGGCTCGTGCTATTCTGGCATCGTCTACTTTTGTGATTTCGTGAATCAGGACTCGACGTCTCCCAACTCCTGGCCTCTCAAACAAATGGGTTTTGAAATGCTAAAATGACAGTTGACGACCAAGCACTATCGGCTTTCGTGATTTGGGAAACCGCAATACAAGTGTTCCCCCTATTCTCTATCTTTCGAACCCACGGTTCTCGAAATGTCTAAATCTCTCCCTCTGAGAGATCAACGGCCCAGTCCTCCTGGAACCGAAATCTTTCGAGACTTTTCCTGAAACTTT
Source organism: Picea mariana (assembly GCA_032191745.1). Taxonomy (NCBI): domain Eukaryota; kingdom Viridiplantae; phylum Streptophyta; class Pinopsida; order Pinales; family Pinaceae; genus Picea; species Picea mariana. Next base: position 3,312 of record JASDQU010408506.1, read on the forward strand.
GACCGCTTTCCACATGTCTTCCTGATGCTTTCACAATTTCTCCTTTTGCAATTTCTAGAGACTCTTCACTCTCGGTCTCCCAATGTCCAAATACCCGAAATGTGGATCTCTTTGACACGCGTCCTCTGAGATGAACGGTTCTGATTCTTTCAAGACTTCGACAAGTCCTCCCCTTTGCTTCTACGAGCATTAAACCTCATTCTCCTCCTTCCGGATCCGATGGATATCGGTCCTTTACGCAAGATCTAATGGTCACGATCTGATATTCTATGCACCTCCTATGTGTGCTCCTCCTGTGCACGTATCTGTGATATATCAACTCTTGGGCAAATGCGCTCCAGATCCAACAGCTGGTGTGATTTCACGAACCAGGAGTTCACGATGCAGCGACTCCAAAATCTCTTTTCGCTCCAATCCCCGAACTTCGAATAGAGAACTTCGAGTGCGAGACTTCGAGATTTTGCAAACTGGGAGTTCGCGATGCAGCAACCCAAAAATCTCTTGTCGCGCCAAACCCAAAACTTCGAAATGCTGAAATGTCAAACTCCTGAGCTTTATGAACTGTGAAACCTCAAAGGGTTTCTCAACCTTCTTCTCACTCTTCTTCTACTTGGTGCACTAAGGCACTATCCTTCCTAAACTTCCTTGGCTTTTTGACTTAGAAGATTTCCTAAGTCTTGAAGGTTTCGATCTTTGACTCTTCCTCTTGCGAGCCCGGTTCCTTTGGGTCTCGTCTGCATTATAGAAAAATTGTCCCTCCTGAGCTTCTCAAACTTTCTCAGTCTCTAAGGGTCTCGACCCTCGTCCTTTCCTTCAAAGGGAAACCTAGTGCCCTCCTGGCAACCTCCTACTCAAGCACTCCTTGCTGAGCCAACAGAGTATTTTGCAACTCTGTGAGTGTCTTTCCTGTGACACTTCTCCTTATTTTCAGAACCCGAAAAGGAGTCCCTCCTATGAAAACTTGCGTAAGCTCAATGCCCTCCTGGAAGAGTTCTACAGAACCTTCAGTAGTTCTGTTTCTTCTTTGTTCCTTCCTTTGCACAGTTCCTTCTCCAGAGTATTCAGTAACTCTGAGGCTTCCTTTGAGTCTGTGAATCCTCCTGGTGTGCACTCCTTTCACGTTCTCTTTGACTTCTTGCATGTTCTCTTGTGCACTCCTTGCACGGCCTAAAGAACCCAGACATAAATTACAACTCAATCAGATACACAAATTCTATCTATCCCTACAGATGAAAATCTAACATACATCTACAACATGCATTCATGAAACATAAATGCATGAACAACCATATGTAGGAAAATCTGCTTTTCTATCAATCTCTGTATCTCTATACAGAGGATTTACAAAGGCTGGACTATAACAAGTCTCAGCTCTCTCTTGAGACCTCTATACTCTGGTCTCTCTTCCTAACTCTCTACCCTCTAATTTATTCCTCTCCTCTTACAAAAAATGAGGGCTCTCTTGAGCTTATCCTCCACCTCACCGTCTCTGAGCTATCGCTATCACGGAGCGAATCCTATGGCTACATTACATAAATGGATGTCCAGTCCTGAATGATCTGGACTTAGTTGCAGGTAACCATTAAAGGTAACCTCAACCACTACCTATACAAAGGCGTGGTCTCGCATTAAAATCCTTACAATATTTATTGAAATTTCAAATTTCAAAATTGAGAGGGTTGTGCCTCTCCCTTTCTTCATTAAATGTGTGCTGGATGTTCTGGCTAGCTAGCATGTTGCTGACGTAGAGTGATGCTCCTGCATCATACTCCTCAGCTAGAAAAATCATGATCTCCTGATCATGAGCTCCCCTTCTCCAATGTTGAAATCCACCTGGATCCCAAACTTTCCCTTGGAGCTGTCCATCTGCTCCTCTCCAGCTATGTTGTTGTTGCTACCCTCCTACTCTTGCAGGCTCCCTTCTACTCAGCTTCCCATTGTTGGAAATCTCTGCTGCTGAATTCAACATCAACCTTCTGATTTCCTCTATCACCTCATCCACCTACTCTAGTGGATAGTTCTCTATATCCAGTCTTCTCTGCTGCAATTCCTTCATCTTAGTGGGTAGATCAACTTGATCCCCCATGTTGTCTTTATCTCTCATTGTGGCACTACGTGGCCACTCTGTTGCAGACTCCAGCTCTGCAGTCTCCTCATTGAACTACTACTCAGCTTCTTCCTGTGGAAGTTATATTGTTGTCATTTTTCCTTCTGGCATACTTCCAGCTTCTTCCAGCTTCTCCCGGGGCTAGTATGCTCCACTACCTTCTTCCAACTTAGAAAGTTGTATGTGCAAGCTTTGCACCATCAACCTTCTCTCCAGAGCTTCCAATTCTTCACAGACATCAACAAAATCTATGTTGTTTGCTTCCTCCTCTTCTGCTTCTGTAGTCTTCAGTACTATAGTTACCTTCTGTTCGACTCCCTGGCCAAAAATTTCGAGCCATTCCAGCGAATGTTCATCTTCTTCTGCTGCAAGCTCCAGTGCTACAGTCATCTCCTTTTGAGCTTCATGGCTGAAAATTTTGATCCATTCTTCCAAATTCTCATCTCCTTCATCTCCTTGGGAAAATGTCAATGTCTGCTCCACTTCTTTCTCCATGACAAGTTTTTTTGGTTGTCTTCCCACTGTTACTCCATCTGCAACACATGCTCTAGCCTCAACTGGGCTATGTGACAGGAATACCCAAATTCCCCCAATCATCATAATGCTCTTCTGATCCTCACCTATCAACACTCCTTGTTGATCTGAACTCTCCTCTGAGTTGATGAGACACTCAGACAATATCATCTCCTTTCCCCTACCCACCTGGTAATTTGAGAATTTTCTGCTTCCCACCTGGCAATCCATGATATCCAGTGATCCCATCTCATTACCCACTTGGTAATCTGAACTTTCATCACTGCTCCCCTTGCAATATGCGAGACCTTCTACTGATCTCTTCCCACTGGGCTATGTGACAGGAATACCCAAATTCCCCCAATCATCATAATGCTCTTCTGATCCTCACCTATCAACACTCCTTGTTGATCTGAACTCTCCTCTGAGTTGATGAGACACTCAGACAATATCATCTCCTTTCCCCTACCCACCTGGTAATTTGAGAATTTTCTGCTTCCCACCTGGCAATCCATGATATCCAGTGATCCCATCTCATTACCCACTTGGTAATCTGAACTTTCATCACTGCTCCCCTTGCAATATGCGAGACCTTCTACTGATCTCTTCCCATTTCCCACCTAGAAACTAAAAAGTTCACTTCTGCCCACCTGGTAGTTTATGAGATCAATCAATCCCATCTTCATCATCACTCCCTACTGACCCAAACTCATCTCTAAGTTCATGAGACTTTCAGACAGTCTCATCTTCTCTCCCTTGCCCACTTGGAAATATGTGATTTATGCCCCACCCACCTGGCAATTTACGAGATCTTCAGCTAATCTCATACCATTGCCCTCCTGGAAATATGAATTTCCACTACTGTTCTCCCGATAGTCTATGAGATCTTCCAATGATCTCATTTCATTGCCCACCTAGTAACTGGAAAATTCATCTCTGCCCTCCTGGCAGTTTATGAGACCCGAAACTGATTTCTCTTCCTCATCACTGAGGGTTTCTCCAACTTCTGGCTCACAAATGCAAACCATCTCTGTGTCACTGAGACTTTTATCATACCTCAACCATATTTTAAACTCTTGTTGTTGTTTCCTGGCCAACAACTTTTGAATAGGCCATTTGGATTTCCTGTTCAGAGGCCATTCATACCTCCAATGTACTTTTGCCTCATATTGCATCTTCAATGTCATTTTTTCCATTCTCTCCCTTATCTCAGCGAGTTCTTTATCAATCTCTGCTTTACTCATCTACTGGTGGTCTCCTCTTCCACCACGCTCACGACCTTCAGTAGCCATTTCCATCTTTCACCTACCCTCCTAGCAAGCGTATGGATCACTCTACGTCTGAGAGCATATCCATGTCCTCCTACAGCTCACCTAGTTATTTATCATTTGATGCACACCTTGCAACAATCTTCACAGAGCACCATTACTCTGTCTCCTACTTCACCTGTCATATACAGATAAATCTCTTCTTTTGATTCCACTTGATGTTACCAAAATTTCTCCTTTTAATCCCTTTGTTTGCTATCTGCAAATAAAATCCCACTCTGATACCACTTGATGCAGACCCCCTACCTCTGTAGGGTCCACTGACCTCCCAGTCTCTGGATCATTCCAATTTCTGAGCCAAAATGACTCTTTGGGCTCCTGTTGGAACCCTTTGAACAAATCCACATGTCCCTTTATTTCCCTGTCATGGGCTTTGAGAAAATATGTGCATGCACCCATCTTTCGACACTCTTCTCTGCCCCGAACAATACTCCTTTCGTGTTTCGAGCTTTCAGGACTCCTGCATGCGAGCTCTCCCAGGCTCCTTGCCCCTCCAAATCCCGGTCGCTGAAACATCAAAAAATACCCGCGACCACGGTCCTCTTTCGAGATTTTGGAATTCATGATTTCACGATTCTGGCTGCAGACGGTTCTTGGTCCTTCAACCTCCCAGACCCCAGAATGCCGAAATCTACCCGTGATCACGTCTTCTTTTTGGGATTTCAGAATTCGTGATTTCACAATTCCGCAAGTCGGGACTCCTTCTCTCATGACTCCTTTGCTCTTGAACTCCCAGTTGCCGAAATGTCAAAAAGGGATTAACAGCTCCGACTCGTGCCATTCCGGCATCATCTGCTTTCGAGATTTTGCGAGTCGGGACCCCACGTCTCCCGAATTCTGGCCTCTGGAACACCCGGGTTCTGAAATGTCGAAATGACGGTCCATGACCAAGAACTACTGACTTTTGTGATTCGAGAAACCGCGAAACAAGTGTTCCCCCTGTTCTCTATCTTTTGAACCCCCAGTTCTCGAAATGCCAAAATCTTTCCCTCTGAGAGATCAACGGCCTAGTCCTCCTGGAACCGAAATCTTTCGGGACTTTTCCTGAAACCTTGACTGCTTTCCACGTGTCCTCCTAATGAATGGTCCTGATGCTTTCACAATTTCTCCTTTCGTGATTTCTAGAGACTCTTCACTCTCAGTCTCCCGGTGTCCGAATCCCCAAAATGTGGATCTCTTTGACACACGTCCTCTGAGATGGAAAGTTATGATTCTTTTGGGATTTTGACAAGTCCTCCCCTTTGCTTCTACGAGGGTTAAACCTCATTCTCCTCCTTCCAGATCCAATGGCTATCGGTCCTTTACGCGAGATCTGATGGTCAAGATTTGATCTTTTGTGCACCTCCTATGTGCGCTCCTCCTATGCACATATCCGTGATCTAGCAGCTCTCGAGACACTAAGCTCCAGATCCAATGACTGGCGCGATTTCACGAACTGAGAGTTCACGATGCAGAAACTCCAAAATCTCTTGTCGTTCCAATCCCCGAACTCCGAATAGCGAACTTCGAGTGCAAGACTTTGGGATTTCATGAACCACGAGTTCGCGATGCAGTGACCCCAAAATATCTTATCGCTCCAAACCCCAAACTCTAAAATGCCAAAATGCCGAACTCCTGAGCTTTATCCACTATGAAACCACAAAGGGTTTCTCAACCTTCTTCTCTCTCTGCTTCTACTCGGTGCACTAAGACACTATTCTTCCTCAGCTTCCTTGTCTTTTTGACTTAGAAGATTTCCTAGGTCTCAAAGGTTTCAACCTACGACTCTTCCTCTTGCAAGCCCAGTTCCTTTGGGACTCATATGCGTTATAGAAACACTGTCCCTCCTGAGCTTCTCAAACTTGTTCAATCTCTAAGGGTCTCGGCCCTCATCCTTTTCTTCAAAGGGAAACCCGGTGCCCTCGTGGCAGCCTCCTACTCAAGCACTCCTTGGTGAGCCAATAGAGTATTTTGCAACTCTGTGAGTGTCTTTCCTGTGACACTTCTCCTTATTCTTAGAACCCGAAAAAGAGTCCCTCCTGTGAAAACTTGCACACGCTCAATGCCCTCCTGGCAGATCTCTACAGAACCTTCAGTAGTTTTGTTTCTTCTCTGTGCCTTCCTTTGCACAGTTCCTTCTCCAGAGTATTCAGTAACTCTAAGGCTTCCTTTGAGTCTGTGAATCCTCCTGGTATGCACTCCTTGCACATTCTCTCTGACTCGACAGAGCTCAGATGCGCACTCCTTGCGCTGGCCATGGAAGTTCCAATGTTCTATTGTGCACTCCTTGCACGGTCTAAAGAACCCAGACAGAAATTACAACTCAATCAGATAGACAAATTCTATCTATCCCTATAGTTGAAAATCTAACATACATCTACAACATGCATTCATAAAACATAAATGCATGAACAACCATATGCATGAAACACTTATTTTCTATTAATCTTTGTGTCTCTATACATATGATTTACAAAGGCTGGACTGTAACAAGTCTCAGCACTCTCTCGATACCTCTCTTCTCTGGTCTCTCTTCCTAACTCTCTACCCTCTAATTTCTTCCTCTCCTCTTACAAAAAATGCGGGCTCTCTCGAGCTTATCCTCCACCTCACCATCTCTGAGCTATCGCTATCACAGAGCAGCTCCTACAACTACATTACATAAATGGATGTCCAGTCCTGACTGATTTGGACTTAGCTGCAGGTAACCATTAAAGGCAACCTCAACCACTACCTGTACAAAGGCGTGGTCTGGCATTAAAATCCTTACAACATTTATTGAAATTTTGAATTTCAAAATTGAGAGGGCTATGACTCTCCCTTTCTTCATTGAATGCGTGCTGGATGTGCTGGCTCGCTGGTACGCTGCTGACGTGGAGTGATGCTCCTACATCATCCTCTTAGAGACAATCGTTTCTCCATTGAGATCGTGACTATGACTAGATACAGAATGTATAAGAACAAGTTAAACAACATGGAAGACAAGGGGCTTCCTAAAATTTCTTCAAAATCCAATAGTAACTACCATCCCTTCAACCAATGATGGCATAAAGATTCCCTAGTCAAAATATCATCAAATATTAAAAATATCATCAAATCAAAATTTAAGGATAAAATGTGGTGTGATAAAGAGTTAGAAGAAAAAATAAAATTAAGGTATTATAAGGATTTAATCAACCCTACTCTATAAGATCAAAATTTATGACAAATTTAAATTATAATAACAGTTTAAAATTAAAATTACATCTCCTTGGGATCTATGAAGGTAGGAACTTATATTATGAAGTTATGTCATGAAGTGTTAGTTCCACAACTGTACTGACAAACAAGCCTCGTATCAGAAAGGAAATTCTAAATCCATAAAGAAGAGCCAACGCATCGAGTAAAAGAGAGTGGAGACGCAGGGAAGGGAGAGAAGGAGCAACCAGAAACTAACACTAAAGTACTCGAATGAATGG
>JASDQU010408508.1:0-10025 GCA_032191745.1 Picea mariana
CCCCCCCCCCCCTCTCAGTTGTTTTAGTAATTTCAACAGGATCTACTAGGGTCGGTATGATTAGATCCTCCAAGTGAACGTGGAGGAGGAAATTGAGGTCCCCCGGAGATAACCTGGGTAGGTCTAGGAACAAAACTACTAACAGATACCTAGGAGGAACAAAAAGATTAGACCCTCTGGATGGATTCTGGGCCGAATTAGCAATGGAAGTATTCAAAGCATTATACCCAGGAGAAAGTGATGGATTTGATCTAAGTAGAATCGGTGTTCCAATAGGAGCTTGAGTGATAACCGAATTTCCGGCAAAAACATGTGTATATTGTGGGAACATGGTAGAGTTAGTGAGCTGGAGAGGAAGAATCGAGTGAGAATCAACCAATAATTGGTCTGAAACTGTGACAACATTACTAGTTGTGCCAGTAAAATCATCTAAAGGTATTGTATAAGTATTGGAATTCACAGGCGTATGTGATTCCATAGGTTGATTAGGACTCATTCCTAGTTTATCAAAAATATCGTGTCCCGAAGAGGTCCTCTAAAAAGAATGGATAGGGATGGAGATAGGATTAAAAATTCCATTAGTATGAACTGGAATTCTAAATGACTCACCTTGAAAAAGTGGATCATCTACACCAGACTCTGCGTGAGGTCCAATAGGTATTCCAATATATTCTTCAGTAACAATGTCTCCCGATGACTTTATCCGGAGAAAATATGGATCTTGTACAACACTCAATAACAAGTTTACGGGAAGTATTGATTCCTCCAAAGGAGTAGAAATTCTAATCTTAGAGGCTATGTCGTTATTGACTACTCCTTTAGGAAAACCCTCTGGTGAGTTAGGAAGCAAAGGAATGTAATCTTCCAAATCTTTCGGAGGTAACCCTTGCATCCTGTGAATGGTGAGGGCCGATGTTGGCCACACCAAATATAGAATGAAATAAATTTATGGCCAACTAGAGAAACAAACAACACTCACTAATAAAATCTAGAAATCAAACACGCAAACAAAGCCTTCTTATCTTGAAGTCACTAGTTGGTGATGAAATCCAATGTCATGAAATCAAGACAAGAAGGGGCTGGGATAAAGCGGGTGGAAAATTTACGTTGACGACCTACTTAACGGACTTACACCCTGGTGCAAGCTCCCACACATAATCGTGGATATACCCTTCAAGGAGCCCGAGTTAGTTTTTCCAACATCGATTCTAGGTACTGTGAAGACTTTCCCCTCCACAATCACCTTGTGTAAATACTTTAAAAAGATAGGCCACTAAGGTTACCAATTACAACAATGATTCCTGGGGAAACAGTCGACAGTCCGATCCACGCGCAAAGGCAGGGTATCTAGGCCCAAAATCAACTCGAGAAGGTCCCCATAGGATTTTCTTCTCAAGTATAATACGCACAATCTCTACACTAAGACCAAAAAAGCATGGTGAGTAACTATGTCGGTCCTAATGCGACCTCATGATTGACCCTTATGTTATAAGGGCTTCCTAGAACAAAATGTAGCAAGTGGATTTGAACTCTCCCTATCACAAGATACTATTGTGTGTTTTGATGCTTTGGAGAGTGTTCCTTACAACCTATTCCAAAGAACTATCCTAGTTAATGTTGGTGTAGAGAAGTTCTAGAAAACAAAAGTTGCTAATTAATTTTAAAATTGCGTTGTATTTTAAAGGTTGTTGCTTACTCAAAAGGGAAATGGAAATGAAATCGATGATGTATTTGACCTTTACCCAATAAAATTCAAGAAGAGATTATATGCAATCTTTTAATTCGATGAACTCTAATTACAATAGGGATAAGGTGTCTCTTTTTGGAATAAAAAATCTACGAAACATGTTTTCTCAATTTTGAATGAAAAGGATTCCAAATAATAAAAAATTATTAAATTTTCCAATTTTTCTCTTTTACAAATATTTCAATGTAACAATTTTCTTGTAAAGACTAAAAAATGACTTCAGTTCTTTCTTTCTCAAAATAGATCAGAGATGTAATGAAGAAAATAAATCATAGTCCAAGAAAACTAGCACAATCCCAACATTATTCCCAAATCAAAGTCGCAATGTAGACAAAACATGAAATGATAAGAAAACCTTTTTTCAAATACAAACAAAAATGTCTCTCAATCAATTAACAATCCAAAAAATAAAAACAATCCAAAACTCCAAATAAATCAAAAACTCCTTGTAAAACAAGCACTCAGGACCAGGATCTCCAGATTATATCCTTGTGACAAGAAACCAAAAGAAAAACTTTCAAATTCCACAAAGAAGACTTTCAATTTACGAAAACCAATCAAATGTTGGCTTCAAAGTTATAAATCAATCATTCACTAGTATCAGAAGTGCATCCCAGGAAATAAAGTAAAACTGGGTAGAGAAAAGAAAAATGGCTATCACCCAACAATTCCTACAGGAATCGTCGCAGGTTGTAAAGGAGTACAGTGCAAGGATCTAGGATCATCGTAGATTGTAAATAAGGCACAGTGCGACATCATCACACTAGTCTGAACTAGTAAAGGGTGACAACAAAGGATCGTTGCAGGATATCTATACGCTACAGTGCGACGATCTCTGAAAATAAGGAAAAATGGGAAGAAAGACAAAATTTCTCACTGAACTTTCAGGCCCAGGGAGTCAAGATGGATCACCCATAGACTCAGAGAATGAAATTAACCAAAATAAGGTAGGCTAAACGCAAATAAGAAGCAAAAAAACAAAAAAAGGTGTATCCCTAGTATGGTCACCAATTTTGTTATCGGAATAATCGGTAAGTGAAGACACAAACAGATCTCCCTAACTTCCACAGGAAATTACAACAAAACAAGACAGAATACACACTTCACCTTAAACTTCATGGTCATATAAACTAGTTTAGAGAGGTACAAGTGACATACCTTTTAAACAACGCTTGATCCTTGCTAGTGTCGTTCTTGTAGTTCCTTATTTGATTTTTTCAGATGGTGAACCTATTTTAAGAAGCACAAACCAACAAAGAGACAGAGAACAAAGATATATATATATTCCAATGAATTCTATGTATAAGATCAAGGAGTTATACAATAAAAGTTAAAACACTTTTGTAGGGAAGAAATGTATTTTTGAATTATATTAAATGGAAAGTGGAGAATAAAACCCATGCCTTGATGTTGCAAGGTCCCCTTTCAATGGTTCTTTTCTCCAACACACACACCTTTTCTCCAATGCCTTGGATGAAGAAGATCCACAATCTAACTTAGAGAACTAAAGCAAAGCTCTCAAGCATAATCTGTAGTAGAATTATTCATGGACACCTTAGCCTTTTCCATGAGACATCACTCTTTATATAGTGCGAAAGAGAGATGTATGAGGAGATTAGGATGAGCCCACTAAATTAGAGAAGCGAGTAAGATCCAAACCGATTGGAGGCCACCTCATCTTCTATAAGATTCCCTTCTAGAACATTCATGAATTTTGACTTTTCCTTTTCTTAAGCATCATTGCACCTTATGCACAAGAAGCATGCAACGACGTTGCAGTCTAATTTTAGTGTAGAGTGAGACGATTAGGCATCATCGCACCCCATGCATACAACAGGGTGTGATGACCTTCCTTGTTATCTTTTTTTAAAGAGGAAAATAAAACCACTTTTCTCATGGAGAAAGTCTATTTTAATATTTTCATGGAACATGAGCACATGTTGTCAGTTGATCACTGAGGTGACCAAAATAATGTGTAAAAATAGGAACCCTCATTGGATTTTAGCAGGTGATTTCAATATAATAGCCACTTTGAATGAGAAGAAAGGGGTTATTAGAAGACTGGACAGAGATGCAGAGGTCTTCTCATCCTTCATTGAAAAAATAAAGTTGGTTGATATCAGAACTAGTTATGGACACTTCACCCCCAACAAGAAAATAACTCTACACCACCAAATAGCCTCAATATTAGACAGGTTTTTAATCTCAGAATAAATAATCATGCAAGGTATAATAATGGAAGGAAGAATTCTCCCATGGGGGGGCTTGGATCATTGGCTAGTTCCATTGGAGGCAAAATTTCAGGTAACCCCAAAAAATAGGTTGTTCTGGTTCAAGAGTTTCTGGATTGAGCACCCAACCTTCAAGGAGAACATCAATATTTGGTGGAAATAAAAAATCCAAGAAGAGGGGACAAAAATGTTTAGACTTCAAACAATACTAAAATACATAAAGGAAAAACTAAAGCAATGGAATAAAGAAGTCTTCGGGAATATTTACCAAGATAAAAAAGTTCTAGAAGATAAAATGGGTTGGCTCCAGGAACAATGTATCCAAGAAGGCTACAATGAGGAGAGGAAAAAAGAGGAGAACCAATTGATTCAGGAGTGGGAGGCAAGATGTAAACAAGAGGAGATCCTGTGGAGACAGGAGTCCAGAGTGCAGCAGTTAAAGGAAGGGGAGAAAGATACAAAGTTCTTCCACAAGTCGACTATAGAGAGAAGAAATCATAATAAAATAATGAATATCCACGACCAAGAAGGGATAGAGAGAGAATCCCACCAAGACATTGAAAATTCTCTAATTAACCATTTTTTGAATATAGCTAGAGAACCCAACCTGGACCGAACTGAAGAAATACATAGAATCTTAAGGCATATCTCTAGAGTGGTTACAAAGGAGCATAACTTAAATCTAAGAAAACTTATTTCTCCATAAGAAGTTGAACAAGTGATCTAAGAGATGCCAAATGGAAAATCCCCAGGCCCAGATGGTTTCACTGTGGACTTCTTCAAAGCTTTTTTGGATGTGGTTAAATACGATATTTATGGCTTAGTGGAAGACTCAAGATGCTCGGCCTCAATCCTAAAAGATCTGAACTCCACTCTGATCAAATTGATACCCAAAGAATATGAGGTGAGGACTCCAGACAAGTTCATACTGATATCCCTTTGCAATGTGGTGTACAAGATAATATCTAAAGTTATAGCTAATAGACTGAAGCCCCTACTCCCCATTCTAATTTCAAAGGAACAGTCAGGTTTTTTGAAAGGAAGGCAAACAATGGATAACTTCATTCAAGCCCACGAAATAACTCATACTCTGAAAAGTAGGAAAAAAGAGGGAATGATAATTCAACTGGATTTTTCCAAAGCATATGACAAACTAAGATGGCACTATATGGAAAAAGAAATGGAAGCCTTTGCGTTTGAAAAGCATTGGATAAAGTGGGTAATGGCCCTTGTTTCCACGAATAGTTTCTCATTATTGGTTAATGGAGCCCCAACAAAACCTTTTTACCCTTCCAGGGGCCTCAGACAAGGGGATCCGTTGTCCCCTTTCTTGTTTATTATTATGATGGAAGGGTTAAGCAGAACCATAAAGCAACGGAAGAGGGAACTATAAAAGGTCTCAGAGTGTATGAAGAGTTCCCAACAACAACACATAAACAATCTGTGGATGACACGATGCTTCACAGGATTCCCATTGTCAAGGAAGCTACAGCATACAAGACTATCCTAGTTGATTTCGGAGAAGCCTCAGGGACAGAGATAAACCAATCAAAATATATGATATACTTATTCAACACCAATATTGGTGTTCAAAGGAACCTCTCCAACATCTTGGGATTTGAGAGGAAAAACCTACACACAAAATATTTGGGTGTGCCCCTTACGGACAAGGAAAGTAAGTACACTACTTGGGAAGAGGTCCTCACCAAGCTACATGAGAGCTTAAAAATATGGACCTCAAAACCCTTAGTTTAGTTGGTCGTTTAATACTAATAAAGCAAATATTACAAGTGATCCCAACGTACTTAGTGTTGGTCTTTCCCACCCCAAAAGGCATTTTACAGAAAATCATAACAATCAAAAGAAACTTCTTATGGAGAGGAGTATAGGATAAGAAGAAATGGGCTCTAGTAGCCTAGGAGAAACTATGTTGGCCAAAGAGCAAAGGAGGTCTTGGTTGACAAGAACCACAAGTAACAAATGATGCATACGGACCAAAACTGTGGTAGAGATGGATTAAAGATAGCTCAGTGTCATGGGCTAGCATGTGGAAAGAAAAATGCGCTCCAACTATTAACCCTCAAGATCTAATAAGTTTCATATATACAGGAGAAGGATCATCCATCCGGACCTTAGTCTGGAGAAACAAAAAGTGGATCCAGGATCACATTTTTTGGGAAATCAGGAATAGCCACACAGCGAGATTTTGGGAAGATTCTTCGTAGAAAGAACCCAGGATGGAAAACCAAAACAGAGAAAGGATGAAACAAGAGATGCTTGGGCAAAGTAAAATAATATTTTTTCAGTACTGGAAACAAAGGGAGGAGATATCAAAATGGAGAATATGGGAAAATTTCCAAACTCAAGATAGAACTCGGGATGCTCAGTAGGTTACAGAGATAGAGGAGGAGGTGGGAAAAAGGAAAATTTGGTTCTCGGATGAGGAAGACCAACTGAGATGAGGAATGTAAAGTTCTTGACTTGGCTAGTCTAGGAAACATTGCTAATGTGTGTGTAGGATCAAAGGTTTACAACATATAATTAATCATACAAATAATAAATGTGACAAAGGACTGCAAAGTTTGTATTATGATATCTTTGTGGATTACAAAATGGCCGAATGCGGCTTAATAAAATTAAAATACTTGACTACATCAAAATACAAAGGATCTTAGCCGGAATACAAATAAGAAACTAGAAGATAATACCCAGAATATGGGAGCACTGTGGAATCAATGGATGTGATAGGACTATGGAAGTTGTGACGGTAACTGTTGGAAGTATGGAAAGTTCGCCTTGGGAGCTATACTTCTCGGAATGGCCTAGAAACTATCCCAAATGATGCACCTTACTCTAGTCCTCAGTACTGGTGTCTATTGGACCCCTCTATTGATGAATCTAGACCCCAGATGGATACCCCTATGGGAATGCGCCCCTCTTCTTCTGGAAAAATGTGTCCTAGTGATTCCACCATCAGAATCAGATGAGATGTATCTCAAAACGACCGCCTTGGTCTACTGAGAAATGGGTCGAAAGGGTTTCCCTGAATCTGGTCTGATGCTCCCTCTGGAACCCCAAATGTGCTCGCCAAAAGTGTCGCATGTCCAAGTCTAGAAAATGATTCCCAGTTGATTCCTCCATCGGAATATGATGAGGAACCTGGAAAAATATGCACCTTTCCCTCCTCTCAAATGGGTTGGAGGGAAATCTTGGAATTCTCCCTGGATGGGATAATTCAACTAAAAACCCTCTCATAAGTTGTGCCCTCACTCTGGATGAATGTGCCCTTGCTGTTGAACACTGTATAACTGCTACTGAAGAATGATGGAAGACCTGAATGATCTTCCCGGTGACTAGGGTGTGTCTCTCAACACCGAAATCAGCCATTAGTCCTCCTGGAATCCACTGAACTATCTCTCCCGAGATGCGCCTCTTCTCCTCAATGACAAGTCATAATCTACATAAAAAATGAATTAGCTCATTGACCCTTTCTTTATAGCTTTCCAAAACCCTAAATCATGATGAAACCCTAATTCATTGTTGACTTCCAAAACCCTAAATCACTGTTGAAACCCTAATTCAATGTTGACTTCTATTTTTAGCTCATAATGACTTAAAAGAGTTTTTAACCCTTTTTATCTCAATGTCACTTTCCGAATATAACAACTGTGACTGGAGTCACCTCTAGTAACCCTATTTACCCCTCTTTGGCCCTGGCTACAGTCTAATAGGGAGGTTTAGACCATTAAGCCTCCTCTCTGGAGATCCTATTTGGAAAGGGACATTATAGTCCTCCCTTCCTGAAATTGCTTGTCCTCAAGCAATACCAGTCCAGGGTGTTGCAACACCCGCTCGCTCTCCCAAGTAGCATCCTCTATTGAAAGCCCTCTCCATCTTATCAAACACTCTCTGATGACCCTGCTCCTCAGTTTCCACTCCTGTAACTCCAAAAAATCCTCCAGAACTAACTCCAACTATCCCTCCTCATCCAACAGGGGAAACTCCTCTGATGTGCTAATGAATTGTCCCACTTCCTTTTTGAGGCAAGACACGTGGAACACATTATGAATCTTTCTCCCCTCTGGAAGCTCTAGCTCGTAAGAAACCTCCCCTACTCGGTGCATGATCCTGTAAGGACCATAAAATATGGTCTTGGGATTCTTAGTCCTAATATTATTTAGATATGACTGTCTGTAGGGTTGGAGTCTCAAGAAAACCAAATCTCCAATCTCAAAGTTGTACTCTATCCTTTGCATATTCGTACTTATCTTCTGTCAGTTTTGTGCCGAATGTAGGTTCTCTTTCAACAACTTGAGAATCTCCTGACTCTCTATGATCCAATCATTGGCCTTGAGAGCTCTACTCTCCCCAAAGACCAATTCTACCAAAGTGGGAGCATCATATCCATACAATGCTCAGAAGGGTGGCATACCAATGGACATGTGGAAGGTGGTGTTGTTGCAATGTTCTCCTAAATGTAACCACTTGACCCATGTTCTCTGTTTTCCTCCTACATAGTTCCTCAAATACCATTCAACCCACTTGTTGACAATATCGGTCTGCCCATCTATCTGAGGGCGATATATGGTGCTAGGTGTCAACTTTGTCCCCACCAACTGAAACAACTCTCTCCAAAATTTTCCTATGAACCGACTGTCCCTGTCACTAACGATGTTCTTTGGCAACCCATGAAGTCTGAAGACCTCCCTAAAGAAAAGATCGGCTACCGTAACTGCAATGTAATCTATCGGTATGGCATAGAAGTAAGCAAACTTGATCGATATATCGACCACTATATAGATACATTCCTTACCCTGGACCTTGGGTAGACCTGTGATGAAGTCCATAGATATACTCTCCCATTTTTTCTCTGTAATGGGGAGTGGTTGAAGTAGCCATACTGAAAGACCATGCTCTAACTTGTTTTATTAGCAAGTCACACACTCATTGACATGTCTCATAACGTCCTGTTTGAGGCCCTTCCATGAGAACCTCTCTCTGATCTGTCTATAGGTTTTGAAAAACCCCTGATGGCCTGGTAGAGGTGAATCATGAACTGCAGTGAGGATCTTCTTCTTGATCTCTGAATCTGGCACCAAGTAGACTCTATCCTTGTAAAATATGACATCGTCAATGAACTTATACCGGTCATCCTGTATCTTCCCATCCATCACCTCACAAGCGAACTTGTTCTTGTAATATTCCACTAACAAGTGGGATTTCCAATCTGCTGAAATCTCCATCAAAGAACATGTCACAGGTCGCCTCGATAGTTCATCGGCCACAATGTTCTTCTTCCCCTTGACATACTCTATGTCAAAGTCGAATGCCTATACCTTCGTCACCCATTTCTATTGGTGCTCACTGAGGTCCTTCTTCTCAAGGAAATACTTCAAACTGTTTTGATAGATCTTGACCACAAATTTGTTGCCCACCAAATATTGTATAAACTTGGTCAAGGCATGCATGACTTCCAACATTTCCTTGTCATAAATGGAGTACAATCTCTCAGGTTGACTAAGTTTCTGACTCTCAAATACAATGGGGTGTCCTCCCTGCATCAAAACTGCACCAATCCCTTTGCCGGATGCGTCACACTCTAGTACAATTGGCAAGGTGAAGTCTAGTAGTGCCAACACTGGACAAGTTCCCATGACTTACTTCATGTGATCAAAGGCTTCCTGTGATTTCTTAGTCCATATGAAGGCCCCATGCTTGGTAAGATATGTCAGCAGTGCTCCGATCTGGAAAAAAAACCCGAACAAACCGCTTGTAATAGTTGCACAGCCTAAAGAAGCTCCTCAATTATGTCACATTCCTGGGCATCGACCAATCCAGAATGGCCATAATCTTCTCTTGGTGCACCTGTACCCCCTGTGCACTGATGATGTGGCCTAAGTAAATCCAATCTATCATATTGAACTTGCACTTCAACTCTTTGTCATATAATGGTTGTGCCTCCATGATGCTCAATACCTCGTCCAGGTGCCTCATATGCTC
Organism: Picea mariana; assembly: GCA_032191745.1. Lineage (NCBI taxonomy): Eukaryota > Viridiplantae > Streptophyta > Pinopsida > Pinales > Pinaceae > Picea > Picea mariana. Next base: position 9,979 of record JASDQU010408508.1, read on the forward strand.
TTACCATGATTGGGTATAGATCAAGATGTCGTCAAAGAAAACCAAGA
>JASDQU010408516.1:0-10565 GCA_032191745.1 Picea mariana
TATCAATTGGTTTCCACTTGGACATCTATCATTCTCATCAAGGGCATCATATCAATGATCCATCTTTATCAATTGGTTTTCACTTGGACATCTATCATTCTCATCAATGCATATTCATTGTTCATCAATCATCAATCAATCAATTACTTGACATCAATCAAACCAAAACATTTACATCAATGATATATGATCCAACAATCTCCCAAATAATCAAACCATTGGCATCAATGACAACATGATCCAACACTATTCTAGCCAAAGGTTACACATGGAGGTTAATACCTCCAACATCTACCATAATATCAACACTCCCTCCTAGCTAGGGAGGTATTAATTGTAATGGTCTCAAACACATCCATCGATTTCACATGGTATGTGAAAGGATCACATAGTATTGCATACCATTCTATAGGTATCATCATCATATCCACACAGGTTATCCCATGATTACGCAGATCAAGTCATGAGCATTATCATCACTATCCATCTAGATGGAAATCACCTCCAACACTACCGGTTGGTACACCATCCTAGGAAACACCTTCAAAACTATCGGTAATCTCCATGGAAATAAGTAGTAGTACAAACTTACTACAATTCCATCCAATAGATAAAAAAACCGTTGATCCATAGTAGTACACAACTATTATCCAGTGGTACAAAAACACTCCTAGTAGCATGCAACTACTATCTAGTGACACTCAGACACCACCAGTTGAATACATCCACCAAAGTAGTACATAAATACTGTCTAGAGACCCACAGTCTCCATTGCAATGAACTATTAGCTACACAAGCTATCACTATGCAATATAATAGTCTCCTGGCATCAAATCATATCATTTTCTACATCATCTCTTGAGGCCATACTCCATCTGAGTAATTGGGCATGATGTTGAATAAGTCATGTTCTAGAATTAGCACACTCAACAGAGTGATACATGGACCATTCTTCTAATCTGGACATACGTCCTAGAAGAATATTTTTTCCAATAGATTTTGAATCTCTCCATTATATCATCTCTAAGTCGTACTAGCATGATGTGAATGCATCATATCTAAGTTGTACTAGCATGATGTGGAGTACCATCTACATCATCTCTAAGTCATACTAGCATGATGTGAATGAATTATATCTAAGTTGTACTAGAATGATGTAGATCAATGCCTCTACATCATCTCTAAGTTGCATGATCATATCTAAGTTGTACTTGCATGATGCTCTGCAACATATCTAAGTTGCACTAGCATGATCATATCTAGCATGATGCAATTCATCTGCATCATCTCTAAGTTGTATTATCATATCTAAGTTGTACTATCATGATCATATCTAGCATTATGCAAGTCATTTGCATCATCTCTAAGTTGTATGATCATATATATGGTGTACTAGCATGATGTTCTACATCATATCTAAGTTGTACTAGCATGATCATATCTAGCATGATGTGACTCGGGCATAAGAATCATCTCTAATTTGTACTAACATGATGTCAATGCATCATATCTGAGTTGTACTAGCATGATTCCAATGCATCATATCTAAGTTGTACTAGCATGATGCCAATGCATCATATCTAAGTTGTAGTAGTATGATGCGTCTCAATACATCTATATCATATCTAAGTTGTACTAGCATGATGTTGAACCATCATATCTAAGTTGTACTAGCATGATACAGACCAACAATCTGTCAACCTGGACCAATCTCTACAAGGAGAATGTATGTCCACCAGCACACTGACTATCCATGATGTCATATCAACACTCCCTTCCAACTGAGGAATTCATCTCCTCCCTTTCAACCAAGTGAGTAATCTCCACGAGTCTCAACTTGTCCCTCAAGTATGCAAACGTTATCTTGGATAGAGGCTTCATCAAAATATATGTTTTCTACTCATTGGTGGAGATGTACTGGAGAATCACTTCTCCATTCTAGACTTTATCACGGAGAAAATAATACTTGATCTCAATTTTATTATACTGGTCATGGAACAAGGAGTTATTTTAAATATTCACACAACTTTGATTATCACAATATGTAACAGTTGAATCCAACACATGATCAAATAGTTGAGAAACCCGCTTACAGAGCCATATTGCTTCCGTACAAGAATAACAACCTACAATGTACTCTGCTTCTTCAGTACTAAGTGCAACAAACTTCTATTTCTTTCTATCCCATGATATCATAGCATATCCCAAACTGAAACATATACCATAAGTACTCTTTCTGTCGTATGCACTCCCTGCTCATTCTGAATCAACAAATCCATGCAGTTGTAAATCATTGTTTGAGGCATATACCAAACCATAGTTTAGTTTCCCATGAAGATATCTCAAAATATTCTTTGCAGCTATCCAATTATCATGTCTAGGTTCCATCTGGAACTAACTCAATGTGTTCACAACAAATAAAATGTTTGGTTGAGTATTAACCAAATACATCAATGAGCCAATCAACTATTGATACAGAGACAAGTCTACTGGATTAGAATCAAAGTCTCTCAACTTCCTCATATATGGTGTGACCTCCCATCCTTGTATCATTAAGGTATTGAGTCGGAGCGACTCCTTGGGTCCCTGCAGAAACTCGCAACTACCTTACCCACACACATGGACCTCCTCTGCAAGTGACCACAGCTACGACCGTGGACTTATCCCTTTGCGGTTTGGACTTCGGGGATTCCCAAATCCTTTCTTCACTCCTTCTCGAAGCACTCATCTCCGAGCCTCCGAACTCTTTCCATGCATCTCCTTATATCTTCCGGCCCCACAATGGTTTGGACTTTGCGACCCTGTGAAACTCTAGGCCTCTCACTCACAACCTCTAATCTCCCAATTTCTAAATTCTTCAATCCATCATCACGCACTCTCCTACGATCAACAGTCAAGATCTAGTCTCGACTTCAGAATTCATGATCTATCTTCATCAAGTTTCCAACTTTCCAAACTTACGAAGTATCGAATTACTTCCTGATTCTCCTCCTTACAACTTCACTAGATCTAACTGTCTGGAGTTATTTGCTTCCCTCTGAGAACGAATCTCACACTCACTAGTTTTTACAAGAAATTCAAGGATTCCTCTCCTTCAGGATTTCCGCCGCTCTCCCTCCTAAGATTTTCTTCTCTGATTTTTCCTTGTTCCTCTGAACAATCTCTCAACCCTTAGTTGAATTTCTAGCCTATGCACACCTTGAAAAAAACTTCTCTCCACACTTCAACTTCTCTGAACGACTTCGCACGCCATGGGACCATCCTTCAACTGCATCTAGCTCTTGTGACTGAATCATGCTCTCCCTCCTTGAGTTTTCGAGTCTGAAACTCTATCATGCACTCCTTGCGGATGTTGATGCACTCCTTGCTTACAAACAAGTTCCACTATCCCTTGTAATATTTCGAGTCGAAATAGACTCAGTCACACACTCCTTGTGGATGCTATGCACACCTTGCACTTGCTCAATCAAGAGAACCCATTGGAACTTCTCTACTCTTGAAAATGAATCATACATTCAACAAAGCAAATGCAATCATAGATTCAAGAACAAAAATAATAGAGAATTGAAAAATAATAGAAAATCTACCATTCATTCAGATAGAAACACAACCACACACATTTGGGACAATGTTTCTCTATTATATTCATCCAATTGAAACTTACATACATGCATGCATTGTTCTTCATCACTCCTTAACCTATACAAGATATATTCAAATGTTTCTCAGTTCTCCTCTATCTGCAGCAACAAAATCAACAACAATGGACAACAACAACTGACAACAACCTCTCCTGGGAAATATTATGAAGCTTTATACAAAGAGGTGCTCTTCGAGCATTCCCTCCAACTACTTTATGCTACCTTAAATGGAATTAAAATCTATCAACTACTCAATGCCTATTACAATAAATATTGTGTCAGATAGATAAGATCGCAAGCTCAAAATCTGTATTGCAATCTGATCCATAAAACAAAATACATTCCCCCATCATCTTTTGTGATGGCTCAACCTTCAAACATTAAAGAAATTCATGACTCAAAAAGTTCTGTCAAATATTACATTAATACATTGATCAATTTGAAATTCAAAAATATTTCAAAATGTGTGCTAGTGCACCCAGCTGTTCTCCACGCTTATGCTTTGCTAGCGATGATCCTGCATCAATATCTATCACCATGGGAGTTTCCATGGATTTTCAATCCATCATCCAAAACTTCTGAAGAATCTTCACAACATACTTTCTTTTCCCTAGGAATATCTCACCATGATTTTTCCATACTTCTAGTCCCAAATAATAATGCATGAGACCAATATCCTTCATATAGAATTCAAAGTCTAGCTCCCTATTACACTAAATAATGAGAGGCTCTACACCTATCAGAAACAAATCATCAACACATAGTAGTAGGATAACAGGTGCATCATTCACAACCTTGTAATAAAGGTTTGGATCAACATTTTTATTGGAAAATCCAAGTCTCGTCAAGTAATTGTCAATTCATGCATACCAAGCTCTTGGAGCTTACTTGAGTCCATACAAGGACTTCTTTAATATGCATACATGGGTTTCTCTTGGGTGTACCTCAAAACCTTGAGGTAGCTCTATATAAAATTCTTCCTCAATTAGTCCATTGAGAAAAGTAGTATTTACATCCATCTGATGTAAACTCCAACACATGGATGTTGCAAGAGATATGATTGCTCTATTAGAGGTGTATATGAAAACTAGAGAAAATGTCTCATCATAGTATTCTCCCTTCTACTGGGAGAACCTTCTAGCCATGAATCTTGATTTTCCTTTAGGTCTACGCACAATTTCCCATACATCATGATGGATTTTTATTCTTCCGTCATAGCTTCCTTCCATTATATCTTCTTGACTGCTTCTTAAAAGGTGGAATAAATACAAGGAAAAGATGCTCTAGCAGAGGTTATAGAGGAGGCTTTTAGTGTTAAAACATTGACATAAATTGTCAAAAAAACCTCCACGAAAATATTCATTTTTGGTAGTGGATGGTTTTTAGGAGATTATAACAAAACTTCATTATAACTAAAAAAAATTGGGTGGTCGGAGGTTGTATCAGATGTTTTTCCATGCCGTGCGCTTCACAGGGCATATGCATCAGTTCTCTTAAAACATTAATGCATCGGTTCCTACATTGCACAATAGGCACCAAGAGAATCCTAAAATATTGGGGCCCCTATTCATTTATACAAACTATAGACCGATGATTTAATAACAACAACGTATTGGTCGAATCTATGATACTGAGTGTCGATGTTTTCTTTAACTTAAAGCCTTAGTTCTCACGTGTCAACCAAAGCACTGGGGTTGTCTAATAAATATGGGGCATCGATGCTCTTATAAACATAAACGCATTGGTTCCTTAATAGGAATAAATCACTAGGAAAATCAATGATAACATGCACCGGTGCGTTAAACAACAAACAGGATAGGTGCATGATGTCGAGAAGGCTCTGATGTGGACTCGTCAAAGAGAAGCACTGGTGCACTTATAAATTGAATGCACCGATAAGCAGTATTATTATTATAATTTTGGTTCAAATATTATTAATATCGATGCTTTTGCAATTTATGTCAGCACCAATGTGTATTATGTTACAGTGTCGGTGCGTGTTATAATTAAACGAACAAATGATTTTTATCATTGAACGCATCGATTTTCATTTTCTCTTTTCAGAAGCATCGACCTGTGACACTGAACAATTATTGTTATTTTTTCATTCCATTGTTTATCAAAAAATTGAAATATATCTCATAATAGTATTCATATAAATTAAATTTTGATTAGTGCATTTGGATATGGTGTTTGTATTATCTTGTTATATCATTAGTGTTTGCATCTCTTCATTATAATATTTTATCATCCATATATTTATTCAACGATGTAACATTTCATAGGAACATTGGACAACACAAAATAAAAATAAAAATAAACATATTTTATTATATATGAATAAGAGGCTCTTTGTCATACAAAAATGGGACCCTTCTTGGCAACCCCTAGTCTTTCAATTGGGACAATACTATGTTCATTACTTTAAATAAAATGTTTGATTTTCACATACAATTATTTCAAAAAATACAACAACTTGCACTGATAATTAAATATATTAATTATCATTTGTCGTTGGAATTGTTGTCATACGTGCTCGAGCTACTTCCATGACTTGGGTTATTTGGTCGAATGTTTTGTTGATTGGATCAATTTTTTCCCTCTTCTTCAAATGATTCCATCTACAAAAATAAAAAGAAAGTGTAATGATTGTATATTCATTGGTGATAATAATGAAAATTGAAATAAATAATATCCATGAATGTAAATCGAAAAGCGACATACCATAGCAATAATCGAGTCTTGAATGATGCACATTTTTTCAAAACCAAATCTTATTCCTTCTATCAACAACTCTTCTGTTGGCACATTTCCATACTTTGTTCCCTGCAGTTTTAATATACCCCATAGTAAATTATAGATTTAATATAAAAGATTTATATTTTGTCCCATTAATTACAAAATGATATAACTAAAACAACATAGATACTGACAAATTCCACAATTAATTTTTGATATGCCAACATATACTCACAGCCCTAACTTAATCCAATGTAAATCAATTCTTGCGATGGCTCTTCTTTGTATGATAGCACACGTTTGAAGACATTCAAGGATGGATGTTGTAAAATAACTTCAAATATACAAAAAAGAAATTTTAATTTAATTTTATAAGGAAATAACAATTACTCACAAACTTTTCTATCAACCCTTTTCTTCCTTGTCATCCTATTTTATGTGTTGAATGAGTTCCATTTTGTTTTCTTTTCTACAAGAAAAATACTTGAAAATTAATAACTAATGCTAAATTATTTATTTATATGTTTACCTAATAGAATAATTCAATGATTTCATACATTTGAAGCACATTGTTGTTGAGATGGCTCCTCCTGCGATGCAATTATGTCCATTTCTTTTACCATCTCCTTGTAAACTTTTTTCGGCATTCCTACTGGCATATTTTTGATATCAACTCATTGATCCTTTGGGATTTTCATAATCTTCCTGAAAAAAGTAACATGAAAATTAAATATTTTTATATTGATATATGAAAACTAAATATAACAAGATTGATATTAATAAATTGGGAATGATTGTAGTAATATATACATATTCTATAAAAGAATTTTTAGGAATATCACTTTTTGAATGATTATTTTTTGTTGTTGTATTTTTTTTTCTATTGCAAGTATGACAGGTCTCATTGACCATTGCTCTCAAGACGCTTCCTGTAGTTTATATATAACCTGGTTCTTCGAATCATTGGATTGATTTCTGTATTGTAAGTGGAAAGTACGTCTATACGTTCATTTCACTATATCCATCATATTTTTGTTAAAGTTTTCCCCCCTTTCATTAACTTCCAGCACCACTCTAGTTGAGCTAAGGACCAACTCATCATCATTTACATCTTCTATAATTTTTATTTTCTTAGGATGTCATTATGTTCCTTCATTTTTGGTCCCAACTGTAGAACATTAAACATATGTGAATTAATAGATTGTTTTGAACTTGTTATCTAATAATTTTAAGTAAAACATTAATGAAAATTCAAAAAAAAACTCATGTTGAATAGAATTTTTTCATTCACCTGGTTCATTATTTTGCAATTTTTTCATCAAGATTTTATTCTCTTCTAAATTTAGATCACAAAGAATCTTATCGAGCTTCCTCATTTTATGGCTCTGCAGAACACACACTAACCAATACATATTAGTTAAACTAACATATAGTTCAAACATATTAATTTTTTTATAGAATTTACAAAGAACTTGCCTTTTTAACATATTAATTTTGTATAGAATTTACAGAGAACTTGTCTTTTTTTCTTTCTGGATGTGCTATCTTTGTATCCATCAGAATTTTTGTTACTTGAACTATTCTCATACATTTTTTTATCAATATACAATCTGTACCATTCAATACAAAAGATATTAAATATATTTTATAAATAAATCACATAATTTTCACCAAAAAAAGTATGATGGTGCGTTGTATAAATATTAAAGCACCGGTGTGTTACATGTTATCAAACACACTACTATAATTTATTTTTTAAAATAATAGTAAATTAGAGCGGTGCAAAATATATCGTTAACATCACTGATAAACAATATTTTAAAAAATATTAAATTACAACAATGCAACAAGTATCATTAACAACACCACTCCAGTTGAAAAAAATGAAAAATAAAAAAACACCATAAACAAATAAATTTACACATCCATGAATGAATATTTTTAATTATTTGCAGCATATTCGGTGTGTTTGTATTTGTAATCACACCAGTGCATTATATTATATAAGATGCACTGATTACCCGAAACTATTTTTTTTTAAACGTGGAAGGGTTGAGAGGGTTTGGATCCGATGCATCACATGTCAAATACTTTTTAAATGGAAACATAAACCCATTAAAGATATAAACCTAAAATGAAAATACATAATTATGAAGTGATAGAGGGAGTTAAACCCTAAGTTGAATTTTTGTAGTCACAAACCAGAAGAAGCAAGGGTTTAAGGTAAGTATGATTTTTTTTTTTTTTTTTCTAAATCACAAAACCATTCAATTTCTAATCTTCTGAATAATTATGTATTTTCATTTTAGGTTTATNTCTAATCTTCTGAATAATTATGTTGCTCCAAAAGGGTCTTGAATGAATTTCCATACCCTTCCAAGTCTAATATTCTAAATAACTCTGTTTTCAAAAGTATTGATTTGTTGCTACACAGTGCTCCCCTGTATGTCTCTCTTGCAAATATGTACAATGTAATTTTGGAAAAATAAAAAAATGTTGAATAGCTTAATATCCATGAAAGAATTTATGAAAATTGTTTTAAATGAATAACCATAGTTACCTTCAAATTACGATATTTTGAAAAAATCATGTTTTTCTAAAGTATTATGTTGCTCCACAATGCTCTCCGGTGTGGCTCTCGTGAAAATCTTTCCACTGTAAAGTTTGGTAAAATAATGAAACAATGAATAGGCTTTTACTATTTAAATGAATTTATGAAATTAGATTTTAAATTCTCGCTCATTTTTCAATTGTAAAAAAACAAATTCATGCTTAAAAAAAATAAAAAATTGAAACTTCGTTGTCTTTATTACTTTAACGCATCAGTGTGGATATGTATACAATGCACCAGTGCATTTTAAAATTTTGGAGCACTGATTTTGGATAATTATTTTTTTTATTATTTGAATTCATGGGACCGGTGCGATATGTATATAAACGCTTGATACTTTACAATGTTATAGATGCATCAGTGTGTATTTGTTACAATAACCCACCGTTATTTTTTCAAAGTTATCTGAACTTGTATTTGTGCACCAAATAATAGATTCATATTAAATTATTTTTCATGATGCATCTACATGACTTGACATACATCATAGTATACATTTTGTGCTTAAAGTCTCCTTATTCTTAAAAATAATTTACTATTGATTTTGCTCAAGTGCAGGGAGAGAAGCTTACAATATCAAATGGCCAATTCTTCAAATTCCAACCTGTTCCATATTGCTCAAAGCCCATCATAAAGTTCTCCCTTTCCATCTCGAGTAAGTTTGGATTTTATTTATATTTCGATTATCTAATTGAATTTATTTTTGTTATCCATGTCAATATAAATAAAAATGTATCGACCAAATTTGCAGGATCCTGATTCAGAATCAAGTTCAGATGCAGATAATATTCTAGTACCATTTCAAAAATGTCATAAGCTCTTATTGGTAGGTGAAAATGGAAAACCACTTTACACTGCCAATAGTAACATGCCATCTTCCAACCACAATCTTGGGTCCGCAATGGTAATATTTTTTTTGTATAATGTGATTTAAACAAACCAATTGCATTGTGCTTACTAATATCATCGAGGTACTAATATTCAATATTTTTGAAATTAGGATTCTAGTGATGATGAGCGACCTACATATCATTTTTTGTTGCACCCTACTACAATGTCAAATTGAGAGAAGGCTACAATAAGAGAAAAACTCAATGAGTAAGCATACCAATAATGGTTGAATCAACCACCTATTCAATTCCCACTACGTCCATATTCACCGATTAGGAATGACTACAACAATAGTAGTTCTTCCCAAGTTGAAAATGGAGTCAATGAAATATAGGTTGGTATAGATGATTATTTACGGGATAAAACTTCCATGGAGAAAATGTTATTAGATGCATTCCAGAACATGAGTGAGAGGATGATGTGTTGGGCCCTTTGTTTTTGGTTAGAAATTGTGCAAGGAAGACTACAGTCCCAATTTTGGTTAAACACAAGTTGCGCAAGCCACAAAGGAGAGGGACAGTGGAGCAAGCAAAGAAACAAAGAACGGTTGGGAAAAAGGATAGCGCAACACCATCAAAGAAAAAGAATTTACAATATAACAAGAACAAGAAAGCATGTGAAGTCTAAAGCCAGAAGATCCCAGTCAGCCTATATATATGATATATATATATATATATATATAT
>JASDQU010408522.1:0-10570 GCA_032191745.1 Picea mariana
CTAAGTAAGGAACAAGGACCACAAGAAGGTCTCCATAAATCTTCTTTGGAGAGTAAAAAATATAATCTCAGACCAAGAAATAAAGGCTCCACATTGTTTTAGGAAGGATAGAGGGAGACTTGGTATTTTTATATGAAAAATATCAAAAAGCTCTGTATAGAGGAAGGAAATCATTCATGTCAATGGAAAATAAAACAAGCTAGTTCAAAAATAAAAAATGGAAAACAATTGTTTGGGGATCTGTTGGCAGGTAAGAAAATATCTCCAGCAATAGGGGATAACTACCCAATCACAAGTCTTAATTAGACTTGTTTTCATTTGGGGTGGTAATTTCCAACCGAGCTCGGTTTTCCACTCAATGATTTTTCTCTTCAAAAATAGACTTACTCATTTAAGCTCTGATCTAAATGATCCTTAACTTGCAAAAAAGAAATCCTAACTACTGATCCTATCTCCAAACCCACACATGTATTCTTTTGTGATCTTCAGTTCTTTTTGTAACAACTTTCAAATTGCTTGCGTGTCACACTATCTTTTCTACATGAACTGATATCCGCTCAAGTATCAACTGAGATTTCGTGACTCATTTCTTACGAAAAGAGATTACGTGAAGACTCTTGCACTTGGTCAGAATGACACTTAACAAACTTCTTTTCTCACGATGATTTGGTAGTATGCCTCTGAGATCCTTGTGTTACGTTCACTCACAAATTTTCTTTTAATGGGTTGAATTCATCCTGTGCAAACATGAAATCATCAATTATTGAGCATGTCTTAAAATAACAAAAAATAAAAGAGAAAGGGGGACAATGCATTTATTGAAACACTTTTATAATAGGCATAAAGAAAGACATGGTAAAAGTATTAAAAAAATGCTATGTCCTCATAACATATCATCCAATGAAATTAAGAAGATAATAATGCCCAAATGATGAAAACAAATATTTTTAGCCATGCCTGATGTAATGTTTCTAACTTGGCTAGTCTAGGAAACACTTATAATCTGATGTATCTACCGTATATAATTCATTGTTACAACATATAAATGACTATATAGATGATAAATGATACAAAAGACTGCAAATCTTATATTATGATATCTCTATAAGTACAATGTCGAATGCGGCTGAATAGAAATGAATCACTCGACTAGATCAAATGAAAAAAGTATCTTAGTTGAAATACAATAAGCAGACTAAATGATAATACCCGAATAATAGATGACACTGTGGGATAAATGGATGAGCTAGAACTATGGCAACTCACACAGTAACTGCTGAGAGTCCAAAAAGTTCTCCTTGGTGGCTAAACCTCTAGGAATGGCATGGAAACTGTCCCAAATGGTGTGCCCTACTCTAGCTATCCGTACTAGTGTCTATCTGGCCCCTCTGCTGGTGTGTATGGACCCCGGATGGCTCCCCCTAGGGGAATGCACCCCTCTCTCACTGGAAAATTGCACCCTAGTGATTCCACCTTCAAAATCAGCTGAGATGTGTCTCAAAATGATCACCTCAGCCTACTATGAAATGGGTCGGAAGGGTTTCCCTGGATCTCATATGATGATCGCTCGAGAACCTCAGATGTGTTCGCCCAAAGTGTCACACTCCCGATGTATGAAAAATGTACCCCAGATGATTCCTTCATCAAAATCTAACAAGGAACCAGAAAAAAGATGTGCCTTGCCTTCCTCTCAACTGGGTCGGTGGGAAATCCATGAACTCTCCCTGGATGGGACAAGTCGATCCACCGAACCTCCTCAGAAGTTGTGCCCTCACCCTGAATAAGTGCGCCCTTACTGTTGGAACCTATGTAACTTCTGCTGAAGAATGATGGAATACATGTGTGATCTTCTCAGTGACTACAGTGTGTCTCTTAACATCGAAATCATCCAACTAGTGTCTTCTTCTTGGAATCCACTGAACTATCTCTCCTGAGATGTGTCTCACTCCTCAATGACAAGTCAAAATATAAATAATAATGAATTAGGTCGTTGAAACTTATCTTATAGTTGTTGAAAACCCTAATTCATTGTTGAAACCCTAATTCATTGTTGACTTATAATTTTAGCTCGTTTGTTCTATTTTTATCTCAAATTGGCTTGAAATCACTTTTAACCACTTTTAGCTCAATGTCACTTTTCGAACATGACACCTTTGACTGAAGTGACCTCTAGTAACCCTTTTTACCCCTTTCTAGCCCTAGCTATAGTCTAATGAGTCAGTTTAAACCATTAATCCGCCTCTCTAGAGCTCCTATTTGGAAAGGGACATTACAGTCCTCCCTTCCCGAAATTTCTTGTCCTCAAGCAATATCAATTCAAGTTGTTGCAACACTTGCTCGCTCTCCCAAGTAGTGTCCTCTACTGGAATCCCTCTCCATTTGATCAAACACTCTCTGATGACCCTGCTCCTCAATTTCTGCTCTCGAAACTCTAGTACCTCCTTCGAAACCAACTCCAATTGTCCCTCCTCATCCAATGGGGGAAGCTCCTCTGATGTGATAATGAATTGTCCCATTGCCTTTTTGAGTAAAGATACGTGGAACACATTATGAATCTTTATCCCCTATGGAATCTCTAGCTCATAAGAAACCTCGCCTACTCGACGCATGATCCTGTAAGGGACATAAAATCTGGGCTTGAGCTTCTTAGCCCCACTCTTCTTCAGAGATGACTGTCTATAAGGTGGAAGTATCAAGAAAACCAGATCCCCAACGTCAAAGATGCACTCTATCTTGTGCCTGTCTGCACTCATATTCTATCGGTTATGTGTCATCTGTAGGTTCTCTTTCAACAACTTGAGAATCTCTTGACTCTCTATTATCCAATCCTTGTCCTTGGGAGCTCTACTCTCCCAAAAATCCATGTCTACCAAAGTGGGAGCATCATAATTGTACAATGCTCAGAAGGGTGTCATACCAATGGACATGTGGAAGGTGGTGTTGTAGAAATTCTCTCTTAAATGTAGCCACTTCACCCATGTTCTTTGTTTTCCACCTACATAGTTCCTCAAATATCATTCAACCCACTTATTGACGATCTAGGTCTTCCCATATTTCTGAGGGTGATAGTTGATGTTGGGTGTCATCTCTGTCCCCACCAACCTAAACAACTCTCTCTAGAATGTCCTAATGAACCAATTGTCCCTATCACTGATGATGTTCCTCGACAACCCATGAATTCAGAAGACCTCCTTGAAGAATATATCGGCTACCTAAACTGCGTTGTACTCTGTCGGTATGGAATAGAAGAGAGAAAACTTGGTCAACCTGTTGACCACTACATAGATACAGTCCTTAACCTGGATTTTGGGTAGGCATGTGATGAAATCCATCGATATACTTAACCATCTCTGCTCTGGAATGGGGAGTAGCTGAAGTAGCCCTGCTAGAAGAGTATGCTCTGACTTGTTCTACTGGCAAGTCACACACTCATCGATGTGTCTCATAACATCCTGTTTGAGGCCCTTCTATGAGAACCTCTCCTTGATCTATGTGTAGGTTTTGAAAAGCCCCTGATGGCCTGCTAGTGGTGAATCATGAACTGTTGTGAGGATCTTCTTCTTGAGCCCTAAATCTGGAACCAAGTAGACTCTGTCCTTGTAGAATATGACATCTTCAATGACCCTATACCTGTCATCCTGTATCTGCCCATCCATAACCTCACACGTGAACTTCTTCTTGGAATATTCCACTAACAAGTGGGATTTCCAATCTGTTGAAATCTCCATCAAAGAACATGCCGCAGGTCTCCTCGATAGTGCATCGGCCACAATGTTCTTCTTCCCCTTGGCATAATCTATGTCAAAGTCAAATTCCTATACCTTTGTCACGCATTTCTTTTGGCACTTATTGATGTCCTTTTAATCAAGGAAATGCTTCAAGCTGTTGTGATCTGTCTTGACCACGAATTTGTTGCCCACTAAATATTGTTTGAATTTGGTCAAAGCATGCATGATTCCCAACATTTCCTTGTCATAAATGGAGTACAAACTCTCAGGATGACTGAGCTTCATTATCTCAAATATAATGGGTTTTCCTCCCTGCATCAAAACTACCTCGATACCCTCTCCAGATGCATCACACTCTAGTACAAATGGCAAGGTGAAGTTTGGTAATGCTAACACTAGACAAGTTCCCATGACTTCCTTCATGTGATCAAAGGATTTTTGTGACTCCTTGGTCCAGATGAAAGCCCCATGCTTGGTAATATCTATCAGTGGTGCTCCAAGCTAAGAAAAACCCTAGAAAAACCACATGTAATAGTTGCACAACCTGAAGAAACTCCTCAACTATGTCACATTCCTAGGAGTTGGCCAATCCAAAATGGCCCTGATCTTCTCCTAGTGTACCTGTACCCCCTGTGCACTGATGATGTGGCCCAAGTAAAGTAGCTCTATCATACAAACTCACACTTGGACTCTTTGGTGTATAATCACTATGCCTCCATGATGCTCAATACCTCATTCAGGTGCCTTATATGCTCCTTCCACGTCTTTTTGTAGACCAATATGTCGTCGAAGAAAACCAGGACTGATTTCCTCAATTGATCCCTAAATATGTCGCTCATGCAAGACTAGAATGTAGCTGGTGCATTGGTTAGCCAAAATGGCATAACCAGGAACTCGAAATGTCTAAAGTGACATTGAAATGTCATCTTCTCTATGTCCTTCTCTTGGATGTTGATCTGATGATAACCAAAGCGTAGATCAATCTTTGAGAAGAAAACTGCCCCATGCAATTCATCCATCAACTATTCAATGCGCATGATAGGATACCATTTCTTGATGGTTTTATTTTTCGAGGCTTGATAATCAATGAACATCCTCATGGTACTATCCTTATTCAAAACTAAGACAACTAAAGAGGTGAATGGATTGTTGCTCGGTCTGATGCATCCCATCACTGGCAATTCCTTAATTTTTTTCTCTATCTTATCCTTGAACCTCCTAGGATGACGATAGGGGGGTGTGATCATACGTTTGGCCCCCTCCTCCAACTCAATGGTGTGATAAAACCCCCTATTAGGTGGTCTCCTTGGTGGAATCGACCCAAAAACCTGCTGATGTCGTCCCAACAAATTCCTGATCTCTGTATGATACTGTTGTCGACCCTTTGAATCCTTCCACATAGTGACCAAGCACTTTGTGAAATATGCTACCACCCCATGTATGAATATCCTCCCCATCCTTTTGGTTGAAACTGTCCTGGGTGCTCCTATTGACATGACTCTCAGAACAACCTTCTTCCCATCAAAGTCTTTGAATCCTATCTCCAAGGTTTGGTAATTGGTGGTGATTTTTCCCAAGGTGATCATCCATTGGACTCCTAATACCACATCTATGTTAGATAGGTCAACCACATAAAATGTGTCTCTCACTGTGTAGTTTCCTAACTTTATCTCCAAGTCTAGAACTCTGTCTAGACACTCCACTATATGGCCATCTTCTACTACAACATCAAACCCATCAAACTCCTCTGTCTGAAGTGCCTGTCTCGATACCAATGAAGCATCAATGAAGTTGTGGGTGACCCCACCATATATCAGGGTGATTTCCCATTGCCCCTGAATAGTCTCTCTGATCTGAAGGGTATCATACTTGGAACACTAGAAAGGGTCACTATGACTCCTCCCTTTGTTGGTTTYYRCCTGYAAGCATGCTTAGGAGGYTATGKAACTACTGGTGGGTGGGCYYRTGCYAGTGTTGGTGGTCTATGAGGAGGTTGATTCTCTACCTATGTTGACTCCTCCTCTGAGCTATTAGATCCACTATTCTACTCCTCCTCCTCACTGTCCACACTGTCTATTGCCACCTCAATATAATGAATCTCTCCCTTTCCCAAGGGTCTCTACAGTTGAAGCAAAGCTTCTTCCTCATAATATCTTGCCTCATCTCATCATCCCGCTTCTCCTTTCCCTTCCATTCTCTCTGGAATGACTTCCTATCTCAATCCTTCTGTGGTACAAAGGGTTTGGAAAAGGGTTTAGTCTTTGGCACTAAGTCTGCCAAATCGCAAGTGCGTAGGATGGAATCCTGCAAGGTGTGAAGCATGTACGCCTTCACCCATCCTCTCAAAGGCTCTGTGAATAACATGATCAACCTAGGCTCTGATATATCTGTCACTGCCACTACTACCTACTGAAACTCTATGATGAACACTTATACTGTGCTAGTTTGTCTCAACTGGGCTAGATCCCTGAAGTGGATCTTGGGATCCCTTCTATCAAACCTTTCCATGAGTCTCTCTGTGAACTCCTTGTAGGAGGTGATGTGACTGTGACCCAACGTCACCAATCCATGATGCCACCACTCATGTGACTCACCCTCCAAGTGTAGGTTAGAAAAATTGATGGCCTCTGTCTCGGTCATCTGGTTGAGATTGTAGTATCATGTGTCTAACTTTTCTATCGAAGCTCTAGCAATGCATTTGGACAATCCATCAAAAGAAGGTATGGTGATTTTACCAACTTTCTAGATGAAATCAATATTATGCCCCTGCTGCTTTTGTTTTCCTCCTCTCTGTGGCTCTCTATGGAGGTTCATGAGTCTGAGTCCACAATACTCGACTAGAGTCATGTCCTGATGGAAGTCATGACCCAACGTTGCATACTCCCTCCTATACTCTGCAATGTCCTCCACTTGAGTGGGCGACCTCTATGTTATCGAATGTTGTGCTGCTACTGGGGGTGCCCTATGGAAACTGGGGAACAGTGGCCTGGGAATCCTACTCGAAGAGGTGTATGTGCGAGTAGGAGACTGGGGTCTACTACCCTCCCTTGAGTTCCCTTGTGCTACATGTGGGGCTTGTATGCCCAGGGTGCCCACTATGGCTAGTCTATCAACCATATACGCCAAGGACTGAGTCATGGCCTGCTATTTGACTACCATATTGTCGAGTACCTACATGAAGGCTACTTTTGGGTCCATGGGGGCCTTACCACTGCCCTATGGTCTCTCATATCTGTCTCCTAACATCCTTTTTGCCTCACGCTCAACCTCTCACTCTACCCTTCTCTTTGATTCCCTCTGTTCCTCTTCCTCTTCCTCTGAGATGGGAGGAAAAGGGGGGAAATTAGAGCTAGGACTTCTCTCCTTGCATTTGTTATAAGTGACATATTCATCACCTACATGCTCATGACCCCCTAGGTCCTCTATTGCACTCATCATCTTTAGTCACAGGCTGAAAGGACTAAAGATCTGATACCATTGTAATGTTACTAACTTGGCTAGTCTCAAAAACACTGATAATATGATGTATCTATTGTAGATAATTCATTATTACACCATATAAATGACTATATAGATGATAAATGAGACAAAATACTGCAAATATCATATCATGATATCTCTTTGAGTACAACACCGAATGTGGTTGAATAAAAATGAATCACTCAGCTAGATCAAATGACAAAAGGATCTTAGTCGGAATGCAATAATAAAACTAAATGATAATACCCGATAATAGATGAGCACTGCGGGATCAATGGATGAACTGGAACTATGACAACTCCCACGGTAACTGCTGAAAGTCTGAAAAGTTTTCCTTGGTGGCTAAACCTCTCGGAATGGCCTGTAAATTGTCCCAAATGGTGCTCCCTGCTCTATCTCTCAGTCCTGGTGACTTTTCGGCCCCTCTGCTGGTGTGTCTGGACCCTCGATGGATCCCCCTAGGGGAATGCGCTCCTCTCTCACTGGAAAAATGTTCCCTAGTGATTCCACCTTCAGAATTGGCTGAGATGTGTCTCAAAATGATAGCCTCGACCTACTGTGAAATGGGTCTAAAGGGTTTCCCTGGATCTGATCTGATGATCAATCGGGAACCCCAGATGTGTCCTCCCAAAGTGTTGCACTCCCAATGTCTAGAAAATGCGCCCCATATGATTCCTCCATTGAAATCTAATGAGGAAATAAGAAAAAGATGTGCCTTTCCTTTCTCTCAACTGGGTTGGAGGGGAATCTTTGAACTCTCCTTGGATGGGACAAGTTGATCCATTGAACCTCCTCATAAGTTGTGCCCTCACCCTGAATAAATGTGCCCTTGCTGCTGGAACTTGTGTAACTACTGCTAAAGAATGATGAAATACATGTGTGATCTTGTTGGTGACTAGGGTGTGTCTCTTAACACTGAAATCAGCTAATTGGTGTCTTCCTCCTGGAATCCACTGAACTATCTCTCCTGAGATGCGCCTCTCTCCTCAATGCCAAGTCAAAATCTACATAATTATGAATTAGGTCATTGAACCTTCTCTTATAGCTTCTTGAAACCCTAATTCGATGTTGAAACCCTAATTCATTTTTGACTTCTAATTTTAGCTCGTATGTTCTATTTTTAGCTCAAATTGGCTTAAAGGCACTTTTAACCACTTTTAGCTCAATGTCACTTTCCAAACATAACACCTTTGACTGGAGTGACCTCTAGTAACCTTGTTTACCCCTTTCTGGCCCTAGATATAGTCTAACACGGTGGTTTAGACCATTAAGCCTCCTCTCTGGAGCTCCTATTTGGAAAGGGACATTACACCTAAGACACCAAAATCTATATTTACAATGATTCAAATTTTATGAAAAACATTATAAAAACATTTATTTAATTACAAAATATTAAAGAATATTCAATAAGAAAGTTATCATTTATTTTAACATCCAATAGATTTTAACCAATAACCATTATTGCATGTGTGAAATTATTGCTATAAAATGTTTTTTTAATGTGTTTGGATTTTTTATTTTTTTACAAAAGTAAAAGTTTTGTTAAAAATGATGCCTAGCTCGAACCAAAAACTATCTTTTTGCCAACAAATTTTGACATACACTCTTTCAAGGCATGAAATGAATTGATATGAAAAAACCTTGATTGAGTATATTTTATTTTGTCAAAGAAAGGAAAATTATATAAATGCATAATTTTAAAATGAAAATTTAGGGCTTGTAAAAATAACCCATTGTGCAAATCTCAAAACTATTAGCTCACTTGCATCCTTTGACATATACTCTTCTTAGGTTCAGATCAATCATCTTAAAATTTGGCTTTTAGTTAAATTATTTTTATCTACCAAAATGCCCAGTTAATTCATTAATGAATTGAATACCAAACCTTGATGAGATTGTTAATACATTATGATAATATAAATTTGAGGAAACAAAAGCATGAAATCATTTTGAGTAAATCCAAATGAGTGTGTGAATGATCAGAAAGCAAAAAGACTCAGATGGCATACTTCATTAATGTGTGTGATGAAGCAACAAGTTTGCATGATGCAACAACCCCCTCATCGAAATCATAATCATTAGTCTTATATGTATGCATGAAATTTCGCGAATGGCTTCACTCCGATCACGTCACCAAGTCATCATCCCATGAGAGACAAAGAAAAAAAAAAGTCATCGATTGTAAATCACTCGAAGCTGAATACTCAAGAAAGGAAACAATCATCAAATCATCCCTTCAAATTGAACAATACAAAATCAAATAAAAATAAAAATAGTGAATTTTCAAAATTCTAATGGGGGCCCCTTAATTTTTTGTAAAAAATTAAGGGAGTTGTTTAGGCCTCAACATGCTCTTAAAAAAAATGCCCCTAAAGATGTTCAAAAATGATTTTTTGACCCTAAATTATTAAGAGTTGGTGAATCGTTCCATGAAATTGGCCCTAAAAAGATTAGTTGAGGAAAAAGAACCATATGTAACTATATTTTTACAAGAAATAACGAATGATGGGATAAAAATAATTCATGAGCTTTCCAAAATTCTTGGAAATTGGGATTTTAGTGATATTGATGCTATAGGGAGATCGTGGGGGAACATAGCTGGGTGGGAAAAATAATCTTTTTAACTTACTAATTCATGGGCATTCTATATAGGCCTAGGACTGAATCATTTTCTCTAGACCTTGGAAAAGGTCTCACTCTTTTGAATATATATGGACCTTGTTTGGATAGGGTGGAATATTGGGACAATATGTTTAATATATAATGGATCGAAAATGAAATAGTTGTGGTAGGACATAGTTTAAATTTCACTTTAGGAGAATTATAAGTGTAGGAACAAACTACACAAGTGGATTTTCTATTGGGATATTTCATAAAAAAAAAAATTGGAGGAAGTGGGATTATTGGACATAGCATATGTTCATGATTATGATTAGATCAAGATCAAAACAATGCAAATTTAGTGTTCATAGGGTATTATACTACCTTAATCTTGGTATAGTCAATGAGGTATAAAATTAAAGTATCTTTTCACCACAGCTCCTTCCAACACATACATTTGAGACAGGGACTACCCGAGATTAAGTTGGGGGAGTGAATATCAAATCAAAACAAGAGAAAAAAAATGGTTCTCTCCATGCCTTGGTTGGTATCAACTACTATATTAAGAATGGAACTTAGACATACAACCAACCTCTAAAAATATGGTAAGGAAATAATGAGACACTTGGTGTGAACTTGGAGTTCAATGTAATAACATATTATCATACCTTTGTCAAAATTAAAAATCATGTATATTGGATCATTTTTAATTTATAAGTGAATTTAAGAAATGAAGGACCAATGTAGAAGTTAAAGACATA
>JASDQU010408524.1:0-10565 GCA_032191745.1 Picea mariana
GATAATGAGCTCTTCTGACTCCTCGATTCCCCGATCTTCAAATTACCAAAATGTCATGATTGTCTTTAAGGATCAATGATCCTCATTGATTTGAGATCAACAACTCAGATTATTTCAGAATTTTGTGTATCGACATTTCGCGACCCTTGAATTTGCGATTTCGGGTTTCAGGACTTCCTGTTTCCTGATGTCAAGAACCTTTGTCTTCTCGATCTCTCGATCTCCGAAATACCGATTTGCCGAAATGGCAAAGTGTCCTCCTTTCGAAAAATCTCCCGAAATCCTGGA
The DNA here is from genome assembly GCA_032191745.1 of Picea mariana. Classification (NCBI taxonomy): domain Eukaryota; kingdom Viridiplantae; phylum Streptophyta; class Pinopsida; order Pinales; family Pinaceae; genus Picea; species Picea mariana. The sequence goes on from JASDQU010408524.1 coordinate 289, forward strand.
TTGTTGCCACGCGTCTCTTCAAGATGGACGGTCTTCCCGCGTTTCGCGATTTCACGACTTACGACCCCTGGTGACCCAAATCCTTTGTCAACTTGAAACCCCTGTAGCTGAAATACCGATAGTTTCCTCGATCCCCACTACATGTCCCAACGAATGGACAACTGTGATCTTTTCGCTATTTCGGGACTTCCGCCGTGGAGTGTCCCAACCTTTGTCAACAAGACCTCCGATATCCCGAATGCCGAAATCCCGATGTGCTCACTCTTTTCAGAACTTTCATCTCTGTTGTTCGTGAAGGCTTAACCCTCATGCATCTCCTGATAGATCCAATGGTTGTCGGGTGTTTGCTCAATATCTGACGACTGTCGGCTATTTTGAACAAGATCCGACGGCTCAGAATCTCTTCTACTCTACGCGCTCTAGAGGACTAAGCCTCGTGGACTTTCTCACGGATCCAACGGTTGTCGGTCCTCTGCGCCAAATCTAACGGTTGAAAATCTTATGTCGTTGCTAGGCTCTCCTCGTCCTTGCTGCAGTAGACTTGCGCCTTAAGTCTGTTCACAGGGATGATCTTACGCCTGCAACTGCTCGTTCTTGGCTGCTTTCGCGAGTTCTTTGCTATTCTTGCAAATATTCTCTCCCACGAAAGAAAATTCATGAATCTTTCACAGATTTGAAAGAATTACATGAATTCTTTGAAGCATTCTGCTCTCTACAACAATCTTTGACGAATTTGAGAGATTTCCTGAAATTATTTAAACGATTCTGCCTTCTGCAGGAATCTTTCACAAATTTGAATGAATTTCTTGAATTCTTCAAATGTTCTTGCCTCCTACAGCTCTTCTTCGTGAATCTTTGACGAATTTGAAATTGTTCACGAATCTTTAAACTTTCTCCTTCTGCAGTCTCTTCTTCGTAAATCTTTGATGAATTTGAAATTGTTCACGAATCTTTAAACTTTCTCCTTCTGCAGTCTCTTCTTTGTGAATCTTTGACGAATTTGAAATTGTTCACGAATCTTTAAACTTTCTCCTTCTGCAGTCTCTTCTTCCTCGATTTCGAGTGTATAGCGTTGTGCTTCCTCTTGTGAGCTTCCTACGACGATCTTTTGAGAGGATGACGGACAACTCTCCAAGCCTTTTGAAAAGTCTGTGTCGCATGCTCTCGTGATCCGTGTAAGCTCTGTGCTGTGAGGATTGTGTTTCTCTCCAGCCCGTGTGAAGAGGCTTACTACTTTAGCTCTGATACCATGATAAATTGTGAAGCAAGAAATGTATAGAGAAAGATCAGAACAGAAAACAGTATCCAGTATATTGAGAATGTAAGGGAAAAGTACAAAACAAGTACATGAAGAAGTATTAGAAAAGGGAAAATAGCTAAGCTAAATAGGCTCAAGCAAATCAGAAAAACAAAGTACAGCTAGCCAGGATAGCTGGCAGTGTACAGTCAGCCTGTTGAGGTTACATTATATTTAACAGGAGGGAACCCATCAATTGTTCTAGGTCACCCTCTTCCTCCGTCTTCTACAAATGTTTTGTTACCATGACCGAGTGCTTCAACAACTCAAGGAAAACAATTTCATCCATAAACATATAGGAAAGTTTAATGTGAAACTATATTTGACGAAATTCGCTTATGATAAAAGTTGTCGATTCAAAACCCACAAGAGATAAATAATTTTAACGTTATTTCTTTATTTTATTTTCTCATTTTTCTCCTTTCAAATATTTTCTGAAGGAAACAATATAGTTATATAACTAAACTAATGTTCTTCCTCATTTCCCATTGCAGGTTGAACTCATACAGTAGGATTTCGAAAGGAAATTTTATTCTTCATAGAAGGTACTCGGGTTCCTTTTTTGATCCCTTATCTAGATTTTCTTATTCCATAACATTGGAAAATTCCCTTGTATTAACTTTTGTTTCTCAATGAATAATATATTGAAAGTAATTTGATTGAATTTTTAATTGGAGAAATTTATTAGAAAATTTCTTTGATGTGTATCCAAATCTCGTGTGACTATTTTGCTTCGTTAAAGGGTGTGGGAGATTTTATATACATGTTTACCATAAATTCGTGCCATGTCCACCTCTCTATATAGATACATATTCTGCAATAATTCTTTGTTCAACATATTACATACTAATATCATATATATGAGCATACATGATTATCAACACCTCCTCTTACTCGAATATGAATTTTATATTTATTGTATCTTAGGAAAATCATAAGATTAATAACCTTGGAAAACCTATCAAAAGGTAGGAGGAGAATCGTTTAGATTCCACAATGGATAACCTCTAGAATCGATTAGAAAGATTCCACAATGGATAACCTCTAGAATCGATTATTTCTATGGTGATCCAGGAAAAAAAATCCTTAAATCAACAAGAAAAAAAATCATTAAATCAACAAGAATATATCTGGTATAAAATACCTATCTGTAATAATAGGATGAAGATAAAAAGAAAAACCATTGAATAAGTAAACATGCTATCTTATTTTCAACTCATTTTTGTAGCTTAACACTATTAATTTGCATTGATATATAATTTATTTTCTAATTGTTTAATTCTGCATCTTTTCTTGTTTACCAGAGTTTTTTGAGTTTCGGATTTATGTATTCATATTTATATAACAATGACAACAATGACAGAAAAACCCTCATTTACTATCATTCTATAGAATGCATAAATTATTCTAATGTTATATGGTTGCAGAGTATCTAGAAAACATGCTATTGTATGTGGCAATTTCTAGAGTTTAAGACTTTGTATAACTATGCATAATTGCTTAAGCTTTCCCTTTCTCAGGATTTATAACTAGAATATCTAATTCCATGTTCATATGTCTATGAATCATAAAGTGACTATTTAGCTTCTGTAACAGATATACATCTATACAGATTCAATTCTGTAGCATACATATAAATTCTATAGCTACATGCAAATCAATATACTGTATATGAAAAATAAGATACATATATATAAATAATATTCTGTAGCTATAAGAAATTTGATATCCAATCAAAGTGAAGAGAAGTCAAACAAAGGTACATATTTGTAACAATTATTCCAGAAAACAAAAAGAACAACCATGTTCCACCCAACTATAGATATATGACATGCAATATTACTTGTCGTGATCACCCCCTATCCTCACCATGACTCCATAAGGGAAAATTGAGCTTCACTCCTTAGCCATTGTCTTTATATACAGTTCAAAAAATCATTTTCCTAACACCACATGTGCTCACACAGCAAATAGTCATCTCCATAACATACTAAGCAACATCATGCCTCTCACATATGTTGTATATATTTTATTTCTGATTGCCTAGGACTTTTTCCATCCATTTCCCTCATTGGAAATTCACATCTTTACAAATCCATGAATTTTAGGGGATGTCACTCATAAAATTCAACTTCTAACACTTGTAAAAATCATCTATGAGTTTAATCAAACATGTTCCCCTCTCATGTAGTCATAGTCAACTACTTTTAACTTGGTTGCTCCACCTCTTTCCAACATTTAATATATTAAAATATCTGTCTCATACATTTTTCCATCAAAAGAGGACAATTGGCAAGTCAATATCTTGCTTAATAGTCACAAAATGAATAATTACACGCATTCATACTTTCAAATATGAATTTTCATATAAATGGAAATTTGTTTTCAAATCAATAACTTTAAAATAAAAAAATGTGTTTAAGGATGTGAGATTAGGATAAATAAATATCCACAAATTATACTTTTCTAAAATATGAATAAAATACTCCCTTGGACTTAAGCCACATTTTTCCCTTTTCAATTCAAGTTTATCCTCTTGTATCTTTTCGTCTGATTGCATAGTGATGAGATTTTATTAATAATTTGAGTGTGATTACATTTTACAAGGATAGGTCTACTAGTCTTTTTGCATCTCAACTCACCATCCCAATAAGCACAGAGGATCTCCACCCTCAAATACATATACATATACACATATATATATCTATAGACACACACAACATACATACATACATATGCATGTATGTATGCATGTATGTACATATGTATGTATGTGTGTGTGTGTGTGTGTGTGTAACTTCATCCAATGCACACTTCAAGGTAATTCCCGTGCACTTACTCATGTGTACACAACACTATGGAATGTATGCACCCTTCTATTGATATGCAATCCTCATGCACTTTTTTAGGTGGCCACAAAACTAAACCAACAATTGATTCCAATGACTCGCCAACATAAATGTACATTTACAATTTCATTTACAATTGGGGTTCGAACTAGGGGTATTACAAACTCCATATATTTCTGGCTCCCCACCCTCCCTAATTCCCCCCACTGCTACTCTCTCTCTCTCAAGATTCACGATAGTCTAAGGTTGTACGATTCTCTTGGCCTATGCGATTTTTAAGTGATTGAAAATAGAAGTTGATAGTGAATTTTTTTCCAAAGAAGTATGTTAGGTTTAATTTTGAACTTCCTATATATTATTGTTCTTTCTGTAGAAATGGAAAAGTATTTATATAATCAATTTATATATTTGTCATTACAGCTTCTTGTTAGACGTATACTTTGTCTCTATTTATTTTTTTCCTTTGCATAATAATTTACTGTTTAGAATATAAGTGAATTAAAACCTAAGGACAACTCTCTCATGAATATGTGAGGGAACCCATCATTGTTCCAGGTCTCCCTGTTCCTCCACAATCGACGACTTCTACAAAATTTTGGTTACCATGACCGAGCACTTCAATAATTCAAGGAAAACAATTGCATCCATAAACATATAGGAAAGTTTATTGTGCAACTATATTTGACAGAGTTCACTTATGATAGAAGTTGTCAACTCAAACCCACAAGAGATAAGTAATTTTAACGCCATTTATTTATTTTCTTTTCTCATTTTGCTCCTTTCAAAGATATTTTGAAGGAAACAATATAGCTATATATCTAAAATCATGTTCTTCCTCGTTTCCCATTGCAGGTTGAAATCATACATTACGATTTCGAAAGGAACTTTTATTCCTCATAAAAGGTACTTGGGTTCCATTTTCGGATCCTTTTTCTAGATTTTCTTATTCCATAACATTGGAAAATTGCCTTGTATTAACTTTTGTTTCTCAACAAATTGAATTTTTAATTGGAGAAATTTATCGTAAAATTACTCTCACGTGTATCCAAATCTCCTTGTGATTATTTTACTTAGTTAAATGGTATGGAATTTTTTATATCCATGTTTACCATAAATTCATGGCATGTCCACCTCTATATATAGATATATATTCTGCAATAATTCTTTGTTTCACATATTATATACTAATATCATATATATAAGCATACATGATTATCCTCTAACACCTCTCCTTACTCAAATATGAATTTTATATGGACTGTATCTTAGGAAAATCATAAGCTTAGTAGCCTTGGAAAACATATCAAAAGGTAGGAGAAGAATCGTTTATATTCCAAAATGGATAACCTCTATAATCGATTATTTCTATGGTGATTCAACCCCCCCCCCCAAAAAAAAACTCATTAAATTAACAAGAATATAACAAGAACATATATCACGTATAAAATACCTATGTGTAATAATAGAACGGAGATAAGAAGAAGAATTGTTGAATAAGTAAACAAGTTATCTGATTTTCAATGCATTGATGTAGCTTAACATTGACAATTTGCATTGATATATAATTTATTTTCTAATTGTTTAATTCTGCAGCTCTTCTTGTTTGCCAGAATTTTCCCAGCTTTGTCTTTATGTATTCATATTTATATAACAACAATGACGAGAAAAGCCCTAATTCACTCTCATCCTATAAAATTCATAAATTATTCTAATATTCTATGGTTGTAGGGTATCTAGAAAACATGCTACTACATGTGGTAATTTCTAGATTTTAAGACTTTATATAACTATGTCGAATTGCTTAAGCTTTCCCTTTTTCAGGATTTATAACTATAATATATAATTCTATGTTGAGATATATATGAATCATAAAGTGACTATTTAACTTCTGTAACACACATACATCTATACAAATTCAATTATGTAGAATACATATAATTCTATAGCTACATGAAAATATATAAACTCAACATTAAAAATAAGATACATCTATATAAATCAGATTTTGTAGCTATAAGCAATTATATATCTAACCAAAGTGAAGAGAAGTCAAGTAAAGGTCCATATATCTAACAATTATGCCGAAAAAAAATGGGACAACCATGTTCCTCCCAACCCTAGATACATGACATGCAATATTACTTGTCATGATCACCCGCTATCTTGACCATGACTCCATAAGGGAAAATGGAGCTTCACTCGTTAGCCATTGTCTTTCTATACAGTTCAAAAAATCATTTTCCTAACACCACTTGTGCTCACACAACAAATAGTCATCTCCACAACATATTAGGCAGCGTCCTACCTCACACATATGTTGTATATATTTCATTTCTCATTGCCTAAGAATTTTTCCATCAATTTCCCTCCTTGTCAATTCACAGCTTTACAAATCCATGATTTTTAGGGGATTTGAGTAATAGAACTCAACTTTTGACACTTGTAAAAATAAGCTATGAGTTTAATCAAATTACCTTCTCATGGAGTCATAGTCATTTGTTCCACCTCTTTTCAACATTTAATTTATTAAAATATCTTTTTCATACATTTGTCCATGAAAAGAGGACAATTGGCAGGTAAAATGCTTTCTTAACAATCACAAAAAGAATAATTGCATGCCTTCATAATTTCAAAGATGAATTTCCTTAAATGGAAATTTATTTTCGAAGCAATAACATTAAAATAAAATAAAAAATTAGTATTTGAGGATGTCACATTAGGATAAATAAATATCCACAAATTATACTTTTTGAAAATATTAATAAAATATTCCCTTTAAATTAAGCCCCATTTTTCCTTTTTCAATCAAGTTTAGCCTCTTGTCTCTTTTTTCTGATTGTTCTATGCGTAGTGATGATATTTTATGAATAATTTGAGTGTGATTACATTTTACAAGGATAGGAGCACTAGCATTTTTGCATCTCAACTCACTAGCCAAATAACCACACTGGATCTCCACCCTCATATACATATACATATACATATACATACACACACATACATACATACATACATGCATACATACATATGTATGTATATGTATATATATACATATATATATAACTTGATTCCATGCACACTACAATGTAATTCCTGTGCACTTACTCATGTGCACACAATACTATGGAATGTATCCACCCTTCCATTGATGTGCAATCCTCAGGCACTTTCTCAGGTGTCCACAAACTTAAACTAACAGTTGGCTCCAATGACTCACCAACCGAAATGTACATTTACAATTTTATTTATAAATGGGACTCGAACTAGGGATATTGCACACTCCCTCCCTTTCTCTCTCCCCATCCCTCCCTCTTTCTCCCCACTCTTCTCTCTCCCAAGATTCACGATAGTCTAACGTTAACGTTGTACTCTTCTCTTGGCCTGTGTGATTTGTAAGTGAATGAAAATAGAAGTTGATGAGGGTTTTTTGTTTGAAAATAACTGTTCTAGATTTAATTTTTAACTTCTTATATATTCGAGCTTTCTGTAGCAATGGAAATGTATTTATGTAATCCATTTATTTCTTTGTCATTACAGTTTCTTGTTAAACGTAGACTTTGTCTTTGTTTATTTTTTTTCATTTAGATAATAATTTACTGTTTAAAATACAAGTGGATTAAAACCTAATGATGGGTCTCTCATGAATGTGAAAGGGAACCCATAAGATGTTCCAGGTCGCCCTCTTCCTTCTCACTTGCGTACTCTACAAAAGTCTGGTTACCATGACCGAGTGCTTCAACAACACAAGGAAAATAGTTGCATCCATAAACAGATAGAAAGTTTAGTGTGCAACTATATTTGACAGAGTTCGCTTATTATACAATTTGTCGATTCAAACCCACAAGAGATAAGTAATTTTAACACCATTTCTTTATTTTATTTTCTTATTTTTCTCCTTTCAAATATTTTCTCAAGGAAACAATATAACTATATATCTAACTAGTGCTCTTCCTCCTTTCCCATTGCAGGTTGAACTCATACAATACGATTTCGAAAGGAAATTTTATTCCTCATAAAAGGTACTCATGTTCCATTTTTGGATCCCTTATCTAGATTTTCTTATTCCAGAACATTGGAAAATTGCCGTGTATTATTTGTTTCTCAACGAGTAATCTATTGACAGTAATTTGATTGAAATTTTAATTGGAGAAATTTCTCAAAAAATTACTTTGACGTGTATACAAATATTCGTGTGATGATTTTACTTCATTAAAGTGCCTGGGAGATTTATATCCATGTTTACAATAAATTTGTGGCTTGTCCACCTCTATATATAGATATATATTCTGCAATAATTCTTTGTTCCACATATTATATACTAATATCATATATATAAGCATACATGATTATCCTCTAACACCTTCTCTTACACGAATATGAATTTTATATGTATTGTTGCTTAGGAAAATCATAAGCTTAATAACCTTGGCCAACTTATATATATAGATATATATTGGCTTGTCCACCTCTATATATAGATATATATTCTGCAATAATTCTTTGTTCCACATATTATATACTAATATCATATATATAAGCATACATGATTATCCTCTAACACCTTCTCTTACACGAATATGAATTTTATATGTATTGTTGCTTAGGAAAATCATAAGCTTAATAACCTTGGCCAACTTATCAAAAGGTAGGAGCAGAATCATTTAAATTCCACAATGTATAACCTCTATAATCGATTATTTCTATGCTGAAAAAAAAAATTGAAAAATCATTAAATCAGCAAGAATATATCTGGTATAAAATACCTATTTGTAATAATAGGATGAAGATAAAGAGAAGAACCATTGAATAAGTTAAACGGGTTATCCGATTTTCAATGCATTTATGTAGCTTAACACTGGTAATTTGCATTGATATACAATTTATTTTCTTATTGTTTAATTCTGCAACTCTTCTTGTTTATTAGAATTTTCTCAAGTTCTTCTTGTTTATTAGAATTTTCTCAAGTTTGGCTTTATGTATTCATATTCATACGACAAAAATGACATAAAAATCTTGATTCACTCTCATCCTATATAATGCATAAATTATTCTAATATTTTATGGTTGTAGGGTATCTAGAAAACATGCTACTATATGTGGCAATTTCTAGATTTTAAGATTTTGTATAACTATGCAGAATTCCTTAAGCTTTCTCTTTCTAGGTATTTATAACTAGAATATATAATCCCATGTTGAGATATTTATGAGTCATAAAGTGATTATTTAGCTTATCTAACACACATACATCTATACAGATTCAATTATGTAGCATACATATAAATTCTATAGCTACATGCAATTCAATAAACCCAACATTAAAAATAAGATACATCAATATAGATCATATTTTGTAGCTAGAAGCAATTCGATATCCAACTGAAGTGAAGAGAAGTTAAATAAAGGTACATATCTGTAACAATTATGCCCGAAAACAAACAGAACAACCAGATTCCACCCAACCATAGATAAAGGACATGCAATATTACTTGCCCTCATCACGCCCTATCCTGAATATGAGTTCATAAGGGAAAATTGAGCTTCACTCCTTAGCCATTGTCTTTCTATACACTTAATAAAATCATTTTCCTAACACCACTTTTTCTTACACAACAAATATTCATCTCCACAACATACTAAGCAGTGTCCTACCTCACACATATGTTGTATATATTTCATTTCTCATTGCCTAAGACTTTTACATCAATTTCTTTCCTTGTAAATTTGGAACTTTACAAATCCATGATTTTTAGGGGATGTGAGTGATAGAACACAACTTACGACACTTGTAAAAATAAGCTATGAGTTTAATCAAACATGTTCCCCTCTCATGGAGTCATAGCCAACTATTTTTAACCTGGTTGTTCCACCTATTTCCAACATTTAATTTATTAAAATATATATCTCATACATTTGTCCATCAAAAAAGGAAAATTGACAATTCAAACTCACTGTTCGATTCAATTAGATGATGAATGACTTACATTTATAGTTTATTCTGGATGTAACCGAATCCTAAAGAAACGGATCTGATAACAAATTCTGATGACACGAGGTTCGTCTAGTTCTATTAATAGTATTTCTACATTATTATCCAACACTTCCCCTTAATGGAGAAATGGATTTTCTACCAC
>JASDQU010408534.1:0-10564 GCA_032191745.1 Picea mariana
ACCTTTTCAAACCTCTTAAATTTCAAACCCTAACTAACCCTAACGTCTCACTAACCCTAGATAAATGATGACATCATGCCTCTTTTGAACTCTTGGTTGATGTAAAACGTTGTGGCTTAGTCATCTAAGTGATAGACATTGAAGTGTTTATAATTTCCATTAGCCTATTTGCAAAACATCCACCTCTTTGTCTGTGAAACTAACCCTAAAGGAGGCTGATGTCACCTCTGGTTAGCTTGACACAACACTCTTGTATTGAATGAGCAATTGATGACATTTTATGATAATTTAAAGATTGATTATATACATTGAATGTTATATCATTTCCAGTTTTTATTGAGAAGTAATATTATAGGCCATAGTCATTCTTTGCAATNAGCAATCTTGACACAACACTCTTGTATTGAATGAGCAATTGATGATATTTCATGATAATTTAGGGATTGAATATATACATTGAATGTTATATCATTTCGTGTTTATTGACAAGTAATATTACAAGACATAGTCATTTGTTGCAATCATTGACTTCGTCAATACTTACTGCTATATGTGCTCATATATAAAATTGATAGTCATTAATTTATGAAGTACTAACCACTACTGCATGTATTAGTTTTTATTATGGCTTTGTCTCGCAAACAGGTGCTTCTTCCGTGATATTTCTTCATATTGACTATCTTCTTGGCGGTAATCTATGAAAGGAAAACCTACTTTAACCTTTTGAGCCTTAATCCCTTGACCCTTTTCCTTTCAACACCCCAGATTACCAGGGACGTCTCCCTTGGGTTTAGCCACCCTGAATAGAAAGAGCTCCCCATCAAGGTGACAGTGGGTGGGGCTCCTATTACGCCAGTTTGATCCTTACCTTCCAGATACTTGACCTAGACTACAAACTGAGCGATAACAAACACATTTGCAACCTTCTCATCTATGCCAACATATTGGAGATATATAACTCCCCTCTACACCATATCACAAATGTAGTGATATAGGATTTCTATGTTCTTCGACTTATCATGGAACACATGGTTCTTCGTCATTTTTATGCAACTTTGTTTATCACATAGAATCACGGTTTCTTCCATCTCTAGATCAAATAGACTTGTCAACAACTTTGGAAACCATATGTCTTCTCAACTAACGGAACATGAAGCAATGTATTCCGCTTCTGTTGTGTTGAGATAAATAATGGATTGCTTCCTACTCTCCCGTGAATTCATGGCTAACCCCAGAATAAAACAATATATTGAAGTTCTCTTTATGTTAGAAACACTTCCAGCCCAATCTGAATCAGTATAAATAGTCAATCTAAAGTCATGATCTCCATTATAACAGAGACCAAAGTCCAACATACCCTTAAGGTATCTCATCACATTTTTTGCAACAACAAGGTGAACACGTCTGGGCTCTACCAGATACTGACTCAAGGTGTTCAAATAAAAACATATATCTGGCCTAGTATTCATCAGATACATCAATGATCCAATGATTTTTCTGTACAACATAGCATCAACCAATTCTGACAAAGTATCAACTAGGAGCTTCAACTTTGTTTCCATGGGTGTGTTCATGGATTTACATTCCAACATATCAAAACTCTTCGGTATTTCAACTACATACTTAGCTTGGTTAAGGAATATCTTCTCTAGGATCATCCAAACTTCCGAGACCTAGGAAATAATGCATCATCCCTAGGTCCTTCATCTCAAATTTTGCAGGGAGATTATTCTTACAATCAGTGATGAGATTTTCTTCTGTAGTTAAGAATAAGTCATCCACATACAACAACAATATAACTGGCTCATCATTCATAACCTTGAAGTAAAGGATAGAATCATCTTTACTCTTGGTAAATCCCAAGCTCGTCAGGAAACTGTCAATTATTCCATACCAAGCTCTAGGAGCTTGCTTCAATCCATATAGATCCTTCTTCAACCTGTAGATATGAGTCTTTCTATATTCAACTTCAAACCCTTGAGGTTGTTCTATATACACTTCTTCTTCAATGAAACCATTTAAGAAGGTTGTTTTCACATCCATCTAGTGTAACTTCTACTTCATCTTGGTTGCAAGAGCTATGATGGTTCTGATAGAAGTGTATCTAGCTATAGGAGAAAATGTCTCTTCATAATCAATGCCTTCCTTTTGAGAAAATCCACGAGCTACAAACCTTACTTTTTATTTTTCAATACTTCCTTCAACAACATGTTTTATCTTGTATAACCATTTGGAATATACCACATCTTTGTTCTTCGGTCTGGGAACTATTTCCCATACATCATTATTTATAATGGATTGGTATTCTTCTGTCATGGCATCTTCCCATTCTTTCTTATGAATGGATTCTTCAAAGAAAGTAGCATCCTTTTCTATGAGATCACACATCAAATCCATATAACTGGAGAATGGATTAGGTTTCTTGACTTGTCTCATGGTTCCTTCCAGGGCACCATACTTCTCTCCATATTGAATAAGTTCCCTTGCCCAAGCTGGCTTTCTCTTGTGAGAGATCGTCATTTGGGGACGTTCTTTATATTATATCATATCATTATCTTATTGAATCTCATCATCGGGGGAAACTATAACTTCCCTCACTGGTTATGAAACTCTAGTAGCTACAGGTTCTTCTTCATATACTTCTTCAAGCTGGCATCTCCTTGATTTATTGACTGTTGCATATTTATCAAAGGTTTCATCTACATTGATCTCAATATGATGGTAACCTAGTATGTAAATTATGAAGGCCTTAGAGACTTCGCAATATTAAACAAATATTCCCTTTTTTCTTGAAGGGCCCATATTGGTTCTTATTTCTATCGGAATGTGTACAAACACTGGACAACCAAATATCTTGAGATGGCATACTTCTGTCTTTTTTCCGGAGAACACTTCTTCGGGGGTTTTGAATCCAAGTGCACTATCGAACAATCTTTTTTGAACATATACTTTTGTTCTTTCTACTTCTTCCCATAAGTGCATTGGAAGATCTTGATCGTAAATCATAGTCTTCATTGCTTCCATTATAGTTACGTTCTTTCTTTATTCTACACCATTTTGTTGAGGATTGTAGGGAGTGGTGAGCTCCCTCTTAATCCCGACATCTTTGCAAAATATTACAAACTCTTTTGAGGTATATTCTCCTCCATTATCTGACTTGAGTGTCTTGATATTTCTTTCAGAGAGATTCTCTATCAAGGCTTTGAATTCCTTGAATTTTCCAAACACTTCCTCTTTTGATTTCAAGAAGTAAACCCAAGTATTTCGAGAATAATCATCAATAAATGACACATAGTATACATACCCAATAAGAGAGGTAGATGGAATTGGGCCACATACATCTGAGTGGATGAGATCCAAGATTCCTTCTGCTTTATTGTCACTCTTCAAGAAAGGATTATTTATGTTCTTTCCTTGTGCACATCCTTTGCACATACCTTCATGATCAACCTTGAATTATGGTAGACCTATAACTACCTTGCTCACATATGGTAAGGATTTTTAGTTGATGTGAGATAGTCTTCTATGCCAAATTTCACATGGAATCTCAATGGAGTGAGTCAAGGTTGCATATAAGTGACCGTTTAACTTATATAGGCCACCTTCTTCTGTTGCAATAACAATTGCATCTTCTATGGTTTTTCCTTTAGGCCACATAAGAAATTCACCATCTATGAATGCAACCCTAAAAACTTTCTTATCTAAAGATGAGAAAGAAAGTAAGTTCTATTTCAAACCTGGTACATAGAGTACATCCTTCATCTTCATTGGGGTCCCTGAATCAAGTTTGTATGTAGACTCTCCCACTCCTTTGATAAGGTACTAGTAATCATCTCCAAGTGTAACTTTCTGGGGAAGTTTATTTTCTGTAATGCTAGAGAGAATGTCTCTCTGACCTATCATGTGATTAGAAGAACCACTATCTATGAGACAAGTGTCCTCTCTAGGTGACACAGATCTTGATAGGGCAGAGAATAAGACATAGTCTTCAATCTTTTCTTTAATCATCTTTGTGGGTGGCTCATCATCTTCAACTACATGGGCATGGTGTATTTTTTTATTTTTCTTCTTATATTATTCTCTTCTAGCTTGACAATTTTTAGCAATATGTCCCATCTTGTCATAATGGTAACATTGATAAGAGGAGAAAACATTTTCTCTTCTTTGACCTTTCTGAAACTTTTGTAGTCTCCTTGGAGGGTGAGATTCTTTATGGAAATGGGTGAATATTTTTGGGGAGTGAGATTCCTTATGTATGTGGGTCTCCTTCTTGAAGTGAGACCTTTTATTTCCTCCTTTAGCATGAGAAACTAGGGCTTGATATTCATCCCTTTAAATAACTGCTTATCGGTTAGCTACTCTTGCTTCTTATTGAACACATTCTTCCCAAAGGCTGTCAAATTGTAGTTTCTCCTTTCTAGAATAAATAGTTTGGATGAAGGAATCCCAAGGTATTGTGAGACCATTAAGATCTGTCATTATGATTTCATCATCATCTAGGTTGTCTCCAATTGCTTCTATTTGTTCCTTGAATTGAGAGATCCTAGAGAAATAGTCATGAATTTTTTCTCCTTTTTGCATCTTTGTATTCTTGAGTTGGGTTCTCAAGTTCATCTTTCGGTTAATGTTCTTTCCTTCATACATTCTGGTTAGGGCATCAAACATCTCTTTTGAAGTGTTCTTAGAAGCCACTTGAGTATGTAATGATTCTTTTGTCCCTAACCATATCCTTCTGGTACGTTTTTTTAGTTGTAGCATCTGCGAGTTCTGGTACATTTTCCTTGATGAATATTACAAGGTCATTCTCTTCAATAATGGGTGCAATCCTATACTTCCAGGCATGAAATTTATCCACACCTTCTAACTTGTCAACAAGCTTGGTGCTTGAACACATCTTGACTTGGAGCTGGGGAAATGACTAAAATTTGAAAGTGCTCAGAAATTAAATATGAACTTACTAGGAGGTGCACTTGGTTGAGGCGAGTAGGCTGGTGCAGCCATATTTTAGAAAATAAAAATTTTACCCCTTGAAACCAAGCCTTCACAAATATGGACTAGTACTTATGGTATTGGTTTTGGTTTCTTGGTTGTCTGGTACCAGTGAAAACTAGGGTTTTACTTTCTGGAGGCTTTGGCCACTGAAAAGGTGTTCTCAAGTTGCCAATAATTTCTCTAGGCTAGGGTGCACTTCCCCAGATGGTTTTTATGCTGAAATTACCTTCCAAAAAAAATCCCTAATTTGCTTGTACAACAACAATGACGTTTTTGGTTACCCACTGAAAGGTTCTCTATTCAGTCAAGCTCTGATACCATGTTAAATTTAGAGTTGTTATTAAGTTATTTTCAATTTTAGTAGATAATAATATAATAAACATGATCACTGAAAGATACACAATCACAAGGTACATAGCATTTATCCTGGGAAACCCTCATGGGAGAGAAAACCCAACAAAAACTTCCCTAGTATATATTGCAAATACAATGCCAAGATAAAAGAAGAAACAAACAAGAATATCCAACACTGATTATTCTGCCTCTCTCTTCCTTCTTCTGACAACTTCATCTTCCTTCAAACTTGTGCACTAGATGAGTGAATTGAGTGAGTGATAGAATGAGGCACTAGCCTCTCTTATTTATACTAACTAAGGAGTGCTAGGGTGGTGTCTCTTCATTGGGCAGGGACGACTTCTCCAACTAGTGGCTAAAACCACTTTAATTAGGCCTGGGGGGTGACTTCTCAATTAGCATCATTTGATTAGGGTTTGAACAATCCAAAAAAGGGGATTTTGTCATACATAAGTCTCAACATGATCTATCCACAAAAGGGGATTTTGTCATACATAAGTCTCGACATGATCAATCCACAAAAGGGGATTGATCTATAAGATAATAACTCAATAATAAGTAGAATATTATTTGTAGTTACAATATTTCAACAAGAGAGAGTGTTACACATAAAAAATACTCACTTTGATAGTGTCGCAAGTGTCGTCATTACAAAGGTCGCAAGTGTCACATTTTTCTCACAAGTGTCGCAAGTGTCAGGAAAGAACACTGCCATGATGCCTATGTCGTTCCTATAACGACATGAGAAGGACACTTGAAAGACCTCAAACATTTGCTTTGGAAGAAGAGAAATGATTCAACAAGCTTATGAACCTTTTGCCATCTGAAAACACTCAAAAAACTAGGTTTTTGGAGGGGAGTGCTCCCTTATAACTATATCAGGAGTGTTGGCACCCCCCATAAGCCATCAGGGAGTGTTATAGCACTGCATCAACCCTTTTGCAGGAGCGCTCCTATCCTCAGGAGTGCTAGAGCTGCCCTATACACTACTAGGGAGCGTTATAGCGCTTTGAGTTCCCTTTTGAGGGAGCGCTACCTATTATGGGTAGTAGTTAAGTTGTTGAGATGAATGGGGAAAGCATCCTTTCATTCTTGGAAGGCAGTCGGATTTGAATCCCTAGTCCAGCCATGATATTAGGGTAGATCCTCAACTGAAGGAGGCAAATCCTCAACTTCCCCAAGGACATCTCAAGTGTTTAAAGCCTCTCCAAGGCTATATAAGCAAGATTTCTAATGGTGAAAGGGGAGTGGAAAGGGGGAATCACACCAAACTTATGATCTTATAAGTGGTGTTGGAACAGACGCTATTTGGAAGCAAGAGACCTATGATATCATAGGGAGAAATCAGTGAATCTATCATCATTGAGATCATGGATCTTTTGAGCAAGGGGTAGACAAGGAGGACTTGACGAAACTGTTGCAATCCATCTATGATTGTAAGCAATGTTTTGTCCTCATTAATATAATTTGCTTGGATTGTTTCTTTCTAATTCATGTTCAATCTCACATGAATTTGTCTCTTTGGTAGATAGACCTATTTTGTACTAATATTGATAGAATAGGAAGTAGTCATACTTTGTTTGTCTACAGGGCTTATCGAGGAGCGAAAGATTGGAGCTCAACTCGGAGTGTGCAGGGACAAACACCAGTAAAAGGTAATTATTTTCTCCTTCCTCCTCACACGCTAGTCCACCTAGATCTAAAAGGAAGTCAGCGACCATGATAAGCACTTTCTGTCTTAGAGTTAAGAGTCTAGCTCTTTGAGGAGATCTACCTGTTCGCAGGGAGATTTTCCTTCAACAGAAATTGGTGACTCCACTGGGGATGAGTCAAAAATTTTAGTTTTGATTTTTCCTCATAAGACCTTGTCTTAACTTTTTTTTTCTTAGGCCTTGTTCACCCCTTCATATCTGATTGCATTTTCTGATTGAATCTTTACCCCATCACACTCATCTTGACTGTCAAAATTTGATCAAAAATTTGGGTTTTTGGACATTTTTATGAGTTTTTTTAGCCTGGCGCCCCCCTGCCCATGTTAGCAGAGTGCCAACACTCCCTGGAAGTGTTGGAAAAAGTGTTATAATGCCCTGGTGTCCCTTACACCAGAGCGCCAACCCTTTTTTGCACAAAATCTCTTCGAAAATTCCATTTTTTTGGAGGTCCAGACCCTGTTTCTTCACTTGCTGAGCTGCTTTGTGATTCATGATTCTTATTTTGACCTTTGACATGCTTCCTCCTGAGAAGTAAACATCTTGTTGTTCATATTTTATGCCCTTCTTCATTATTTTTGAGTTTTTGTTGTTGAGAGCTTGAAATCGATCCCCTGCTTTCTTCTCTCCTATCTGATTGAGCAGGAACTCTAGTGAAGGACATTAGAAGTCTGTGACTCTTCTCATTTGGTTCTTTGAGTTCATCTGATCTAATTTCTTTCTCCTTCCTTTTGCGTTTTTGATTTTCTTTCTATTGTTTGATTGCAAAAGGGTGTGTTGTTTGTGCGAAATCTACATTTTCTTGTCCAAATCTCCTTGATCTGAAAGGGTAGTTGGCAGGACAAGTTTTTCATTGAATTGATCATCATTCGCATGAAAACGACAAAATTACATCTTAATGATTAGTTTTTATATTAGTTTGCATTTATGAAATGTTGTAGCATCATATTGGATTTGATCGAGAATAAAATGATTGAGGGCATTCCTTATCAAGTGTTTGATAGTGAAAACGACTCTTCCTCTTTCTCTTAAATAGGTATTCATTGAAAAGAAACGATTGCTTATCATATTTTATGCATATTTTTGGGAATTGATTCATCATTCCATCAGTTTCACTTTCGTACTCCCTCTGAGTAAACAACAGCCATTAAAATCAACGCTTAACTAAAATTTATCATACTTTTTACATCTTTGTTAGCAAACCTACATTAGTTTAAGGTGTAGGGCTTTGGAATAGGTTGAAAGAATAAATTTCCAAAGCTATCAAACAAACTTAGTATCTTGCGGTAGGGAGAGTCAAATCCAATTGTCGTATTGGCTTGTTCGGATACCCCTCTCACACAGGGGTTATGCACGAGGTCGCATTCGGGTGAGTTATGGAGATTATCCCTCCGTGATTCAACTGTTTGTAGTGGTCAGATCGTATATTGGGGGTCACTGGAAGGTATACCCACGATTATGTGTGGGAGCCTTTCAAGTTGATTTCGGACTTGTTATCCTACTCATATGTTCCGAATGGACTGTCGACTGTACCCACCCAGGGGCTGACTATGAGTTGGTGACCTTAGTAGACACAATATTTAGGGTCTCACACAAGGTGACGGTGTAGGGAAGTCTCATTGTACCTGGAACAAACATTGGTCAAACTCACTCCGGCTCCTTGGAGGGAAAATCCACAATTATTGTGTGGAAGCTTGCACCAAGGCGTAAGTCTATTAAGCAGGTCGCCAACGTAACTGATCCACCTGCTCTATCCCCACCCCTTCCTATTTTGATCTCGCGACTTTGGATTTCATCACCAACTAGTGGTTTCATCGTAGGAAGGTTTGTTTGATTGATTGCTTCTCAGATTCGTAGCGTGTGTTGTTTTTCTTACTTAGTGGACCTTAGTTCAAGTCAGTGGTAATGGCATCGAATCTAGGGAGTACTAATGGAGGAACCCCTTCTTATGGGGAACCTTATCCCTTTCCTTCATTTGGAAACTTTGGTCCTCCATATGTTGCCACACTGAGTCTTCCAGGACTCACTATCGGATTACCAGTTTGGTTGTTCCCCACTCCGGTGATCCCGAATCCTCCCAATGTTTCAGCTCCACCTAATACTTTAAATGTCAATACACCACCCACACATCAACCTCATGTCGAATTTTCTTCTTCTTCGTCCATCAAGTCTCCTTCCATTTCTCCTTATTCGCCTAGTGAAAGCTCTAAAGCAAGTAGCCAGGTTGATGAGAAGAAGAAAAATGGAAAGAGAAGAAGAAGAAGAACCCGAAAAGGACAAAGGCCCCAACAACATCAGATGTTGGCTCTAAGAAACTGGTTACTATTAATAGTACTGGGAGTGTTGATGAGATCAACAAGATTAAAATGAAGAATCCGAAACCCAAATTCCCTTGCAGTCTTTGTAAGGGTGACCAATTTCTGAGGGATTGCCCCGGTCTTACCCAGGTCTTAGAAATGTGGTCCTCCATGTCATTAGCCTCTTTCGGTCATGTCAATGATACCCCATCAACTAGTGATGTTCAGGTTGGTAAGAAGAAGAAAACTGTCAAGTTCCCTTGCATGTTATGTAAAGGTAATCATTACTCTCACCTTTGTCCTCGCATGGATGAGGCTTCTTCTCTTTTGGAAAAACTTCAACTTCCAAAAGGTTATCGTAAGATTTCCTTCGACCCATCATTGGTTGATGGACTGGTCAATCCGGTTCCATCTCCAGTCAGTCCAATTGATCAGGTGGTCAATCTAGTTTCCTCCTCGATTTAACCATGAACCCAAGTGGCTGATCTAGTTCCATCATCGATCAGACCCGCTCTTCATCAAAAGAGTGACACCAAAGTGGTCGATCTGTTTTCATCCTCAGTCGATCCCACTCTCCTGTTAGAGTGTGACACCAAAGCAGGTGATCCGTTTCCACCCGTCGACCACATTCTTCCCTTGGAGAATGAAACTAAAGTGGTCGATGCATTTTCACCATCGCTCGATCCCATTCCTCCATTGAGGAATGTCAAAGTGACTGATCCAATCCCTTCCTCAGTTAGTCCCACTCTTCCTCTGAAGAGTGCCAAAGTGGTCTATCCAAGTGCACCATTAGTTGATCCGATCTAATCATCGATCGATCCTACTCCCGTTCTAAAGAGTAAACCCGATATTGCCCATGTTTTTCTCGTTAATATAGACTCTACCATACCGGGGGGCATTCCTCCTTACCCTGCGAAACCCCCTCAAAGTAATGAGGCCATCCTTTTTTATTGGGGTGTGCTAACTAGACCTCGTCTTCCCTCTCACATTCCTTTCTAGATTATAGTACAGGTTCGTGGTTGGGACATTCCTCAAACGCTGATAGATGTAGGTGCGTCCGTTAGTATTTTGTCTTCTGTTGCTTGGTACGCTTTGGGTTGTCTGCAGCTTCCACCGATTACACAGAATCTATTATCTTTTAACAGAAGAACTAGTCAACCTTTAGGGATCCTTACTCAGTTTCCTGTAACTTTGGGAGGGAAAATTGTCTTT
>JASDQU010408537.1:0-10756 GCA_032191745.1 Picea mariana
GATATCAATATAATTTCTTTGTTTCTTATTCTCAAGAATTAGGGACATTATTGTTTAGTGATTTGGTGTATTAGGATCACTAGTGCACCCATACCTAAAGAAGAGCATCGATGCACCTACATCGTATAGGAGCATTGATTCACCCATACCAAATAGGAGAAACAATATACCAATATAGAAGCGAAGCACTGATGTCTTTTTGGGCTATTAGCACTCTAGTGCACATGGGTCATGGAGCACAAAGTTTTTGGAACCAAAGTCAATCACTACTGTATTTTGTGTTTTTTTACACTTGGGTGCACATTGGTATAGAAGCATCGATGCACCTAGACCAATGTGGATCATCAATGTGTCTTGACCAATGTTTAGAACTGATGTTCTTTTGACATGTTGTTGCTCCAATGCACTTGTATCCATGGATCACCAATGCTTTAGATATTAAAGGGCACCGGTAAAACATAATAATTTAGGTGCATCAATAAAAAAAAATTATGCCAAAAGATCTGGTTGCATGCCTTTGATAGAAACCTAGTGCAACATAAAAGTTTAGGTGTATCGATAAAAAAAATTCTGCAAAAACCTCTGGTTTTAATGCAGGAGCATCGTGAACAACCAACCAAGGGAGCATGAAGGCGGAAGACAGTTGGAAAGCACCAACACACGTTTTGAAATGTTCTGAAAGTTTAATGAGCGAACATTAATGTAATATCTAGGAGGCATACTTGCATTTATATTTAGATGCTGTAAACAGATCTTGAGGGATTTGCTCTCATCTGTCGGATGTAATAGACATTAAGTATGTTTAATAAAAGTAGGTAGATTTGAATTAATAGATTAGACAGTTTTAGAAGTGTAGGAGGGAAAACGGATATAGACACCCTCACCCTTGTATTATTGTATCATTAGAACATAAGAAGAGAGATTTTTCATAAGCTGAAGAGCTATAGCAGAGAGCTGTAGAGAAGAAACCATGTACAGGAGCACTTGAGTTAATATATGAAGCTTTGACTCAATTTTCATGGTGTTATGATGCTTACTGTTTACATTTGCTGAATGGTATGTTTACAATTGTTTTATGTTCTCTGTTATGCATTTTTTTCAATGTTGTGTTGAATGTATGATTTCATGTTGAATGCACGAAGTCTGAGAGAGAAGAAGAATGAGTTTCAATTGTTTCTCTTCCTGAGAGTTCCTGCAAGGAGTGCAGTGAAATGTCCACAAGGTGTGCGTTGACAAGGTTATAAGTTTACCTTAGAAAGCTCAAGAGGGATACCATTGTTCTCATAACTAGCAGAAGTGCAGGTGAAGCACAGAGCCATGCAAGGTGTGCGCAGGCTAGTCGAAGCCTTAGAAGTCATCAACTAAGGTGAAGGTTGAAGGACTGTTGTTGCATAGAGTGCACAGAGTCAAGAACTCAAATAACCAGAGGTTATTTGAAAGATTGCCGCAAGGAGTGCGCGCATGAATCCTTTTGAAGTTTGGTTTTACCAGAGAAAGCTCGGGAGGGTTAGTGCCTTTGAAGTGTTCAAAGGAAGACAGGGAGATGAAATTCGAAAAACATCTTGTAGAAGTCAAGTTTAGGAGGGAGAACACCGGTTCGTTTCACAGAATTCATTGAGGAGTGAATCGGGCGGATAGAATTCTCCGTGGAGAATTCACGAAATCACGGGGAGA
This sequence comes from Picea mariana, assembly GCA_032191745.1. Taxonomy (NCBI): domain Eukaryota; kingdom Viridiplantae; phylum Streptophyta; class Pinopsida; order Pinales; family Pinaceae; genus Picea; species Picea mariana. Next base: position 1,675 of record JASDQU010408537.1, read on the forward strand.
GTAGGATCTAGTGGAGCTGTAAGGTGATTAGGAGTTGGATGAATCCACCACTCTGGTGTTGAGAATCAATGAGGACCATTGATCGTGGTCAGTTGATCCATTAGATCACTTCGACATTTCGGGATTTGTAAGTCTAGAGTGCAAGCCAAAATCCTTGGTCACTCTAATAACCCTCGAAGAGCGAAAGAGATTTTCATGTATGAAGCCGAACGGTGGAATTTCAACATTTCGGTAATTCGGGGTCCGACACATCGGGAATTCTGATGACAAGGAGCCAAGACACTTGGTGCTGAAGATCCTGAAGTCGCGAAATGTAACAAGTCTTCGGAGTGAATTTCAACATTTCAGCACATCGAGTGTCGGGAAGTAGAGGAGGCTGCGGTTTTTGGAATCGAGAGTTTCAAACTCCCGGTTCGTGAAAAGCCAAAAGACCTAGAGGCGTCGGATTGTGGAAGATCTCAACCATAGATCCCATGGGAGGTGAAGCTTTGGGAATTTAGATATTGACATTTCAGGAGGTAAGGAATCTTTCTGCTGTGGATTTTCGCGAGTTGCGAAATCCCAGAAAGTAAAAGGGGAAAGTTCCCGAAAGATTGAGGGGAAATAGCGTTGGGGCCCAATTGGGTTTCGGGATTCCAAGACTCGAGGGGTAGATTTGCATGGTCATGCAACTCCCGAAATCGCGAAGAGCGAAAAGCCAAAAAGTGGGTCCCAAGGGTTAGTCATAGGATACGTGACGAAAGCTAAAGGAGGTGGTTGAGGTTCGGCAAAAGTTTCGAAAGGCCATCGTCCTCGCCAAAAGGAAATTTTGGATTTCGGGAAATCATAAGGGAAGAGGAACAATTGTAGGTTGTTCGCTCAAGCCTTGAAAAGCCAAAATTCATGAGCAACAAGAGGCGTGTGTTTGGCGCATTGAAGGAGTCAACCCTCGTTGACATTTTGGGTTTCGGAGGTTGAAGAGACAAAGAGCTTGCCATCATAATTCGCGAAATCCGAAACTCCAAATCGGAGAAAAATACCTAATCATATTTGTTGGTCAGTTGTGGAGTGAACGCCTTGTGGTTGATCACACAGGCATAACTCACAAGGACATGTGGATTACACTCTTGTGTGTGTGTGAGGTATTCCCTGTGGGGAAACTGAAGAGTCAATCAGACTCAGGGAGAAGATTTAGAATGATCCTGTGAGGATCTTGGCTTGAGGGCTGGGGGTCTACATCATTTGGTATCAGAGCATAGAAAAAGTTCTTTGATTTCTGTAGTAGAGAGAAGGGAGAAATTTTACAGCCATGCCACCGAGAAGAAGAGACAGGCAATTACCCGATCCAGTAGTGGAAAGGGAAATGCGTGAATTACGTGCCAGGCTTGATGCCATGGAGACAACACAGAGGCGTACAATTGACACTGGGGATATCTGTGAAGATGAAAGTGAAAATGAAGCTGGAAATGAAGGAGAAGAAGTTGCAGCCGAAGATGCTGCAGAAGAACGCCTATTTAGGGTTGTTGCAAGGATAGATGCTAGAGAAAAAATGGACATTCCAATGTACGAAGGCAACTTAGATGTTGAAGAACTTCTAGACTAGATTAGAGCTCTAGACAAATACTTTGACTATGAGGATGTCGAGGAAGACAAGAAAGTCAAACATGCCGTTACTAGACTTAAAGGGCATGCAACGCTATGGTGGGATGAACTGCAGGCTGACAGATGCTGCAAGGGCAAGCAAAAAATCAAAATCTGGGATAGAATGGTTGCAAAGATGAAAGACAAATTTATACCCAAGGATTACCAAATCACTCTGTTTCGGAGGATGTAGAATTTGAGACAGAAGCTGGGGTTAGTGAAAGAATACACTGAAGAATTCTACAGGATAAACATCAGAGCAGGTCATCGGGAAAGCGATGATGAAAAGGTTTCCAGGTACATGAATGGTCTGCGATATGACATTCAAGATGAGATGAGAATGATGACCATTTGAAATGTGGAAGATTCTTATCAGATAGCTCTTAAAGCTGAAGAGAGGCTGAGCTGGAAGCAAGGTCAAAGAGGCCGAGGTAGAAGTCAAGCCAGAGGAAAAACAATTACCCAAGACAGAACTTAGAAACCCAAAGAAGAGGGGAAGAAACCTTAAACTCAAACTAAGAGAGGAGGAAGCTCACAAGGAAGGTAGTATGCTGATAGAAATACTTTTCCTCGAGCCAGAGGAAGAGGAAGAGGTCGAGGAGGTGAAGTGAAATGATTTGTCTGTGGAAAAATCGGACATAAATCCTATGAGAGTCCAGATAAGAAGAAAGAAGGTGGTGAAACTCACATTGCTGAATCTCAAGGATGGAATGTTGAGGCAAAATATGCTGAGGGCAGAAGATCCTTGATGATGAGGAAAGGTCTCTTAAAGCCGAAGAAGGAGGCATAGAACCCAGCCCAAAGAAACAGTCTGTTTCAGACTGCTTGCAAAGCTAAGGATAGAGTATGCAAGGTCATAGTGGACAGTGGTAGCACAGATAATCTCATATCTACATAGATGGTAGAAAAGATGGAGCTGGAGACTCTTGTACATCCAAGCCCATACAAAGTTTCGTGGCTACAAAAAGGACATCAGGTAAATGTCACTAAACAATGTTTACTTGAATTTAAAATAGGGGGATATAAGGATGAAATATTATGTGATGTCATTCGCATGGATGTTTTTCATCTATTGATGGGTAGACCATGGCAATATGATAGAAATGTGATTCATGATGGGAGAAAGAACGCATACACCCTGGAGAAAAATGGCAGGACACACATGTTGCTGCCGATTAAGGATAAAGAAGTGAAAACAGAGGTGAGAAACACTGTACTTCTCATGAGTGGGAAGGAACTTCTTAATGAGGTTAAGAAAAAGGAAGACGCACAATTTATTGTGGTCAGGAAGCCCAAAATTGTTTTGACCAGTACACGAATAGATGATTTACCAGAGGAAATCTAGAAGTTGCTGGGAGAGTTTGCTGATATAGTAGTGGACGAACTACCCTATTTGTTGCCACCTATAAGGAGTATAAGCCATCATATCGATATTATACCTAGAGCTAGTTTACTGAAAAAACAAGCATACAGGTTGACACCAAAGGAAAATGAAGAAGTTAAGAGATAGGTCTAGGACTTAATGGACAAAGGATTGATTCGAGAGAGCTTGAGTCCATGAATTGTTCCGACAATGCTTAGCCCAAATAAATATGGAGGTTGGAGAATGTGTACAGACTCAAGGGAAATCAATAAGATTACCATCAGATACAGATTTCCATTTCCAAGGATGGAAGACTTGATGGATTGCTTGAGTGGAGCAAAGTTTTTTTCAAAGATTGATTTGAAAAGTAGGTATCATCAAATTTGAATGAGAGAAGGTGATGAATGGAAGACAACATTCAAGACGAATGAAGGGCTGGATGAATGGATTGTCATGCCATTTGGATTAATAAATGCACCCAGTACTTTCATGATATTGATGAACGAAGTCCTGAAGGATTTCATCGGGAAATTCGTCATTGTATATCTTGACGATTTATTAATTTTCAGCAAAACAAAAGCAGAACACTTAAAGAATTTGGCTGCAGTAATGGGGAGATTATAGCAAGAGAAATTGCTGATTAATATGAAGAAATCGTCATTTATGAGGACATAACTCATTTATTTGGGTTTTGTTATCTTTGCAAATGAGTTGAAAATGGATTCGAAAAAGGTAAATGCAATTAAGAATTGGCCATCGTCGAAGAGCGTATTTGAAGTTCTAAGCTTCCATGGTTTGGCTAGATTCTACAGAAAATTCATCCAAAATTTCAGTGGAATTAGCGCACCAATGATGGATACGGTGAAGAAAAGACATAAATATTTTCACTGGACAGAGGAATCAGAGAAGAGTTTCAATCTGTTGAAGAAGAGGATCACTGAGCAGCCAATTTTTGTTTTTCCAGATTTCAGCAAGACATTCCAGGTCAGGTGTGACTTGCAATTGGAGCGCTCTTGAGCCAAGACAATAGGTCGATCGCGTATTTCAGTGAAAAAATAAATGAAGTGAAAATTAAGTACTCCACATATGACAAAGAATTCTATGTAGTCATACAAGCACTGAAGAAATGGAGACACTATTTGGTTCCGAAAGAGTTTGTTTTGTACAGTGATAATCATGCTTTACAATTCGTGACTCAATAGGAGAAGTTGAACCAAAAACATGCTAAATGGGTTGAATACATGCAAAATTTTACTTTTGTGATTAAGAATATTTTTGGAACTGCTAACAAAGTTGTTGATGCTTTGAGCAGGAAATGTTTGCTTATGCAAGAATTCAGAGTCAAGACTTTGGGTTTTGATAACCTCAAAGAAATATATAGGGATGAACCAAATTTTAAGGAAGCATATGAGGCATCTGAGAATCCAATTCTTAGAGACAGAAGCCAATGGACCGAGTATATGATCCAGGATGGATTATTATTCAGGGGAAATCAATTATGTATTCCAAAATGCTCCATGAGGAGAATCTGCTAAAGATAAAACATAGCGGAGGATTGGTCGGACACTTTGGTCATGATAAGACATTCTCAAAGTTGAATGGCTCATATTTTTGGCCAAGGATGAGGACATATGTTAAGAAATTTTTGGACAGATAGAGAATTTGTCAGCACACAAAAGGGAAAAGGCAGAACACAGGGTTATACCAACCAATACCCATTCCTGAAAGGCCATGGGACGCAGTGAGCATGGATTTCATATTAGGACTGCCAAGGACAGAAAGAGGATATGATTCAATCTTTGTGGTGGTAGAAAAATTTTCAAAGATGGCACATTTCATACCATGCCAAAAAACCAGCGACGCAACTCATATTGCGAACCTGTTTTTCAAGGAAGTCGTTAGACTTCACGACTTGCCAAAGAGTATTGTTTCTGATTGAGATACCAAGTTCGTGGGACACTTTTGGAGAACCTTATAGAAGAAGCTGGGGAAAAACTTGTCTTTTAGCTCAGCGTATCATCCTCAGATGGATGGGAAAACAGAGGTCATAAACAAGATCTTGGGAGATTTGCTGAGAAGCTTAGTGACTGAACACCACAGTTAATGGGATCACATTCTGCCACAGGTGGAGTTCGCTTACAATGATTCACTCAAAAAAAGCACAGGGTAGAGTCCATTCCAGATTGTATATGGAATGCATCCAAGGGGAGTTTATGAATTGAAATATGCAGAACAAGATGAAGTCAGAAGTGCTAGTGCAGAGGACTTTGCATAAGCAATGAAGGAGCTTCACAGCCGAGTTAAGGAGAAATTGTAGAGTTTGAGTCAAGAATACAAGCACAGAGAAAATCAACACAGGCTAGAACTTCAATTTGAAGTTGGTGATCTGATTCTTGCACATCTGAGGAAGGAAAGGTTCCCAAGGGGAACATATAACAAACTGAAGATGAAAAAGATTGGACCGTGCAAGGTCATAAATAAATTTGGGGCAAACACATATGAGATTGAATTTCCTGATGGGATCAAAATCTCATCGATATTCAATTTTGCAGATTTATACCCTTACAGAGCTAAAGAAGCAGGAGTAGAGGAGGAACATAAAGAGGTTCAATGGATAAAAAAAATGCCTGTAGCTGAAAAGCCAGAGATGGAGAGCATAATTGACAAGAGGGTCAGCAAAAAGACCAGGAGAAAAGAATATTTTGAATACTTTGTCAAATGGAAGGGACACCTAGTTGAAGATGCCAGTTGGGAGGATGAAGCAGAAATTCATAAGCATGGACAGACCGTGCAAGAGCTCATGAACATAAGTTCATGAAAGTTTCAAGCAAGGGAGTATGATGTAGGAGCATCATAAGAAACCAGCCAAGCGAGTAAGAAGGTGAAAGACAGCTAGAAAGCACCAGTGCACGTTTTGAAATGTTTTGAAAGTTTAATAAGTGAAAATTAATGTAATAGTTAGGAGGCGTACTTGCATTTATATCTAGATGTTGTAAAAAGATCTTGAGCAATTTGCTCTCATCTGTCAGATGTAATAGACATTAAGTCTATTTAATGAAAGTAGGTAGATTTGAATTAATAGATTAGACAGTTTTAGAAGCATAGGAGGGAAAACAGATATAGACACCCTCACCCTTGTATTATTGTATCATTAGAACATAAGAAGAGATATTTTTCATAAGCTAAAGAGTTGTAGTAGAGAGCTGTAGAAAAGAAACCATGTACAGGAGCAATTGAGTTAATATATGAAGCTTTGACTCAATTTTCATGGTGTTATGATGCTTACTGTTTACATTTGCTGAATGGTATGTTTACAGTTGTTTTATGTTCTTTGTTATTCATTTGTTTCAATGATGTGTTGAATGTATGATTTCATGTTGAATGTATGAAGTTTGAGAGAGAAGAAGAATGAGTTTCAATTGTTTCTCTTCCTGATAGTTCCTGCAAGGAGTGTAGTGAAATGTCCGCAAGGTGTGCGTTGACAAGGTTCTAAGTTTACCTCAGAAAGCTTAGGAGGGATACCATTGTTCTCATAACTAGCAGAAGTGTAGGTGAAGCATAGAGCCGTGTAAGGTGTGCATAGGCTAGTCGAAGCCTTAGAAGTCATCAACTAAGGTGAAGGTTGAAGGACTGCTGTTGTAGAGAGTGCACAAAGTCAAGAACTCAAATAACCAGAGGTTATTTGAAATATTGCTGCAAGAAGTGCGCACAAGAATCCTTTTGAAGTTTGGTTTTACTAGAGAAAGGTCAGGAGGGTTAGTACCTTTGAAGTGTTCAAAGGAAGACAGGGAGATGAAATTCAAAAAACATCTTGTAGAAGTCAAGTTTAGGAGGGAGAACACTGATTCGTTTCACAGAAGTCATTGAGGAGTGACTCAGGCAGATATAATTCTTTGTGGAGAATTCGTGAAATCGCGGGGACTGTAGGATCTAGTGGAGCTGCAAGGTAGTTAGGAATTTGATGAATCCACCACTCTGCTGTCGAGAATCAACGAGGACCTTTGATCATGGTCAGTTGAGTCGTTAGATCATTTCGACATTTCTGGATTCGTAAGTCCGGAGTGCAAGCCAAAATCCTTGGTCACTCTAACCCCCGAAGAGCGAAAGGGATTTTTGCGTGTGAAGCCGAACGGTGGAATTTAGACATTTCGGTAATTCGGGGTTTAGCACATCAAGAATTTAGATGACAAGGAGCCAAGAGACTTGGTGCTGAAGATCCTGAAGTCGTGAAACGTGACAAGTCTTCGGAGTGAATTTTGGCATTTCAGCATATCGGGTGTCTGGAAGTAGAGGAGGCTGCAGTTTTTGGAATCGAGAGTTTCAAACTCCAGGTTCACGAAAATTCGAAAGACCCAGAGCCATGGGATAGTGGAAGATCTCAACCGTAGATCCTGTGGGAGGTGAATCCTTGGGAATTCGAAGATCAACATTTCGGGAGGTAAGGAACCTTTCTGCGGTGGATTTTCGCAGGTCGCGAAATCCCTGAAAGCGAAAGGGGAAAGTTCTCGAAATATTAAGGGGAAATAGAGTTGGGGCCAATTGGGTTTTGGGATTTCGAGATTCGAGGGGTAGAGTTGCATGGTCACGCAACTCCCGAAATCACGAAGAACGTAAATCTGAAAAGCGGGTCCCAAGGGTTAGTCAGAGGATACATGACGAAAGATAAAGGAGGTGGTCAAGGTTTGGCGAAAGTTCTGAAAGGCCATCGACCTTGCCAAAGGGAAATTTTGGATTTCAGGAAATCATAAGGGAAGAGGAACAATTGTAGGTTGTTTTCTCAAGCACCGAAAAGATGAAATTTGTGAGCAACAAGAGGCGTGTGTTCAACGCATTGATGGAGTCAACCCTCGTTGAAATTTTGGGTTTCAGAGGTTGAATAGACAAGGAGATCGCCATCAGAATTCATGAAATCATGAAATACAAAACTCCGAATTGATGAAAAATACCTGATCATATTTGTTGGTCAGCTGTGGAGTGAATGCCTTGTGGTTGATCGCGCAGGCATAACTCACAAGGACCTATGGATTACACTCTTGTGTGTGTGTGAGGTATTCCCTGTGGGGAAACCAAAGAGTCAATCAGACTCAGGGAGAATATTTAGAATGATCCTGTGTGGATCTTGGCTCGAGGGCCGGGGGTCTACATCAGGTTTCCTACCTTTGCTAGAAACCCGCACTAAAAATGGAGAAGGGAGAAGTGGTTCCACAAAAACATCCATTAATTGGTGTTTTCCTTAGAATTATTATAACTTTTATGTTCTTCATGCAGAGCATGATTCTAATGAAGTAATCTGCAACATTTCCAATACAAAGGATCTTGAGTGAAGAGCAAATGATGTGGTAAGTTTTCCCCTGAATTGTGTTATTTTCTCTACTTTTTGTATGTTCATGGATTTGTGTTATTTGTATGCATTTCTAGGAGCCCTATTTCATATTGTCAATGTTCATGTCATGTTGACATTATGAATTTCATCATGTTAAGCTAGCATCATTACATTTGTTCCTTGTGTATTATGTTAACTTTTTTTTTTCTTGTTAGCATTATTTCATTTATCTTGTCAAGTATATGTTGTTAGTTTGTTATGCGACCTATGTTTTATGAAAGTAGTTCTACACTTCCTTTCATTGAGAAGACATTGATGGCCTTGGTATTAGTGATGTTCAGACAATAATTTTGGGTATGGTGAACCTATTCGACTATAAGTTTTATATTTGAAATTTACCAAACAAAGGGTCAAAAATATATTCATGGTTGAGTGTTTCTAGTTAAGTGTCATTTCAACTTATAATACTCATTGCTAATCATTGTAAGTGTGGTTGTGGATTCATTGATATTCTTGGCATTATGTAACCAACCCTCCTCATGTTAAATATTTTAGTTTAGCTATATACAGGGGTATGCTAAATATGATAGTTTAGTGTGATATACATGTGTTGGACAATCTAGTTCTATTTTTGTTAACAAATTTTTCAGATCTTAGTTATCTATTTTTTATCGTATTTCTATTACAATGGATTGAATCATTATTCTTGCATTAATTTTCATTTCCTCATATATCATAAGTTGATTGAATTCTATACTCAACCATGTGTCCCATGA
>JASDQU010408539.1:0-10564 GCA_032191745.1 Picea mariana
CGGAATGACTTTAGATCAATTCTATCTGTTGTTTTCGTAGTATTGTGATATGTTTATATTTTATTTTACAGAACACAAAGATGCTATAATAGGTTAGTTCCTAGTACTACATGAATGAGAGCTAGTATTACGTCTCCATAGCGATATTCATATATTAATGGGTCCAGCTGGAACGAAAAACTCAATCCCATATGGCTTGGGCGGCTTGGCTCCCAACAATAATACTAGTTCAACAACAACCATACTAATTCAAATTATATGATATGTCGGGTCTCATACTCCTGTTGGAAGGAACTCATTCCCATATGACTCTGAGAACGGAACTCCCATAGTGTCTATATCCATGCTCTCATACTAGGAACAATGCTCATACATGCTGCTATACACATGTTGTTTGTTTTCAATTCGGAACAACAAGGTGGACTATATTGAGAGTAGTCCAAGTTACAACGTATCTTTGCCCTGCTCATATATGATCGTATATGAACCAACTAATTATGCTATTTATGATGAGAATAACCTCTCTCTTTCTTGTTTGGAAATCAATTGCTAAAAAGAAGGGTAATTCATGAATTATACACCATTTGGAACGAGATGCAACGTGCAAAATCTTTACTTCCAGTGGCCTATTAGTGAATTGAACTTCGGTTTGGATATGCGAGTCACGATTGCATGCAACGAAGATATATACTTCTTCTTAGCTCGAATATATATATATATATTAGTTTTATTACAATAGCAAAGCCAACAACCAACAAGGACATTTCAGGAGAATCCATAGATACTGAGGGAGTTTCTCAGCGGCACTTGATGACGAGCATCACCTTTAGATGGGTTAGAGATGACAACAAAGATTACTGGGAATTAGAGCATGTTTGGGATGGCGTGGATATACAACACTTAGCTGACATAGGACTGCCAGACCAAGAATGGTGTCAAATAAATTATAATGGTGAAAGGCACGTCATGTTTGAAATGATGGAAAATGTTAATATTGTTTTGGTGCGAACTATACTCGATTGGAGCTGTCCCGACGGAAATGTGGGGAGTTAGCAAATTGTGTGGGCTGGCAGGTTTGTAGATTCTCAACGGAGTTCAATCTTCACCAACTTCTCTTATTTCAAAGGAGTTAGCATGCACAAGTGAAGGCTGGGGCGATGCCGGGAATCGCTAGCCTCCATGGCCAAGCCCTGGGCGCAACAAAGAACAATACACTTGGATTTTGTGGCTATTTCCATTTCCCTGTATGTATACACTGGAATACTTGGTGGACCGCTAGGGGCAGACAACAATAGTTTTTTTCTTTTCCTCATCTTGAATGCGCAATGGGACTGGTAATAGATGTAGAGAAAGAATATTCCCACTACCGTAGTGCTTCCTGCAATGACTGTTGAATATAAAACCAAAGAGAAAATCAAACCAAAAGGAATGAGTCCTTGTTTATAAAACCAAGAAGAAAATCAAACCGAAAGGAACGAAATCTTGGTAAACATTTTTAAGGGTGATAAAAAAAATTAAATTGATATATAAAACAATCCTGATTCCAACTATCCCAATTCTTGATGATAGAATCATGCAATCTCCAATTTCAATTTCTGACATAAGTAACAATTTCCGAAATTTGAAGATAGCATCATGCAGATCTCCAATTTCAAGTTCCAATTTCTGATATAAGTAACAATTTCCTAAATTTGAAGGATGATTTATTATGTAAAGTATGAATAACACAAGTTATATTTCAATAAGTAACAATTTTTCAAATTTGAATATTAATTTGTTGTGTAAAGTATACAAAACACAATTTATAAAATCTATAGCAGAGACTACATACATAGTACATGTTATAAATTCTATAGCAGAGGTCTAGCTACACCTGTTAACTCACAAGTCATATGGATTATTGGGAAGTTATATCACACTCGAGAATATTCATAATATCACATGGAAAGACTGAAATGTAGAAATCTGTAGACAAATTCTTCCATCAATGTAGCAATATGTCTCTTTTAAGAAACGATAATAAAAATGGATTCGAAGTTAATTAAAAGTTTACTCGAACTTACAACATATTACAATGACAACTTTTGAGTGTTTTCCACGGTTTCGAGACAAGTTTCCAGACGTCCTACTGGCCGATACTGGAACAAGAATGGATTATCGATTAGAAAACAACTATATGCATTGGAAAACTAGTAAAATTGAACTTTAAATAAACAAAGAAAACCATGGCATTTCTTTACCTTTATGGCATCCAAGACCCTATGAAATTCCATATCCTTCAAAGCCTTGATTGCAGTAGCATCTATGTATCGTTTCATTATTGTTGTTGGGGTTCTAGAATTGAGAACATTTAGCATGGGCAGAACATGAATTTCGGAGGCATGTACCATTCACCCACCAACCGAGTTCAACCTTATCCACGTCAAAAATGAAGGAACCATTATAGGCATCCCCGTGAGAGATGAAGTTGTTGAGAAAGTATTTGCACGTAGAAGTCTCAAGAGACTTCCAAGGAAACCATTCAGAAGTATTTGACGTCAAACATGTAATCGGAGCCGAAACATTCGTGCTGCAGTTTTCTCTACCATCATAATATTTGGATCCAATTCTTCTTAAATCTGTTCTATTGAAATTGATGTCATACTCTGTGGAGTTCCCGCTTAACAACAATACATTCTGATTTATGAGGCCAAATTGTGGTTTGAAAATTGATAGGATATATACATCCTGATCGTAGCATTTGAGTTTGTTATTTTCCCTTCGCCACGGCTGAATGATAATGCTGGAATTAGTAAAATCCAGAACCTGAAATCCTTTCAAATATACATTACCACATTTGGAGCCGGAGCAATCCCTATCAAGCATGTATGGACATCTGCCACTAAAGCCAAATGGATATTCCACAGTTCTTGAACCACAGGTTCGGTTGCAAGGAATTTCGGCATCGCCAAACATGGTGATCCTGTGTAGAAATAACATCAGGAAGGATAAAACAAATGGATGGAATTCTCCTTGATTTGATTTCATTGGTCTCAAAAACCCTTTCGAGCATAGAAATAATTGATGAAGCAGTGTCTTGTTTTTCTTAAAATAAATTATCTTTACATGGCAGGAATGTCACAATAGTTTTGGTCTATTCTTCCATTATTTCTCGGAAGATAAGATAAAGGAACTGCATGGATTTAATGGAAGCATATTAGATCTCTGCTAATTGATCCAAAACTGATCAATTTCACCAATTATCCGCCTCACGGATTTGGCGAGGATTCAATACACGAAACCTTTCCAAATTAACTAAAGTGCATGTTATTGTGCAGAATCCGAAGTCCTTATAATCTTGATGGATAGAATTTAGTAGAACACAAAGCCTATATGATGAAATGACGACAATTTATACAACTAGTCATCCAGAACATTTGAGCTGAAACGTGAGAGTAGGCCAAATGTACAAATTAAATGTAACAAGAAAATGATCACAATCCTTACTAGTTAAGCGCAAGTGAAAAATGGCTTTCAAACACAACAACATTCGACAATTTCAAAGTCGCTAAACCTATAAACTGTAAATAGATGAAATTATGTGGCTATTAACATCGTTTCCAAGATATTGCTCAATTTCCAGGGAGGAACATTTCCTGGATTGATGATTATTCATCTTATTATTCACATTCAGATTATTATTATTGATTATTCATCTTATTATTGTTGATTATTCACATTCTCTGTTGCACCTAGGGCTTGGCCATGGAGGCTGGCGATGCCCAGCCTCCATGGCCAAGCCCTGAGCACAATAGAGAACAATACATATCATGGTAGGAGGCTTGGGCTTTGACTCCTTCTTCCCATAAATTTCATTGAGGTTCAGAGCGACGAACTTATTATTCCCTCTTCCCATTCAAATTGTCACAACCACCGAGATCGAGCTCGAGATCAATATCCCCTCTAAAAATTGGTGATGGATTTGCATAGTGTGCCTTTCATATTCTCACATTGAATTGATCTCGAACGCTTCGTGAAAAATATGAAGAAATGATAGAAATACAGTCGAAAAAGCCGAAACTCTTCTGAAAAATCAAGCGGTGATATTGATGATAGAGTAAGGAGAAAGTTGAAGGTGTAGAATTACGAATCCATACTTGTAAATTAATACTATTCTCTCATTTCATTCCTTTAACCATTTTGGGAAGTCGGTTTGGCAACCTCCAACATGATGGTGAGAAGTTTAAAGATTATAGTGTCTTGGTGGGAAAAAATTATTTCCGTGGGAAATATTATTATAGTAATTTCAACCAATAGGGTTGAGAAACTTAATGGTTTTGCTTAAACTTCTCGATCGATAGCCACTTCACCATTGGGAGAAACGTATTCATAGGTAAGAAGAAACCCTTCAAAGTTTCCTTGTTTTGAAGAACAAATCCGTGGCTACAATCTCTATAAGGTGGAAACTCTAGAGACATTAGGGTTTATTTGTAGACTCCTAGAACTTTGAGAGTTTATCGACTTTGTTCTCTGGTCTCTAGGGATGGTTGATCCCCAATGTCTACTAATTCCATCCTTATTGCATCCTTGAGTTTTAGTTTTCCTTTATCAAAATTGAATAACAAAAAAATATGAAATATATAAAAAATAATTTCTTACCAATATCACCATAGGCAGAACTTGGTGGAAATGGCATGTTAGGATCCCCTCTGTAGTTGATCCCTTCATAATGATAGTCATCAATGGCTATGACCTATTGACACCACCAGAAAAAAACCTCATCATTGTAGGGGGTTGGTACCCTACCACCTCCTATCTACATCATCACATCGGTCCACCATGACATGGCTATATCGTGTAGTCTGTATGGAGCAATATCCACTCTAGGGATCAAACCTAGAACCCTCTCAAAGAAAAAAATACAAAGTATGGATGCAAATCTGGAATTTCTCATTCGCCCTTGTTTGCAATTCGTCAACTAGATCTTCATGTTGGCCAACAGTGAGGTAACCCAATCATAAAAATTGGGTCTTAAACAATCCACCACATAGAAAATGAGTGGCATTTATTCCTGGTGCAATCAGGCTGATCCCAAAATCCATGTGAGTACAAGCACGATGATCTTTAGACTCATGTTCATGATCGCCGTGATAGGAAGATGGCTCCCTACTTTATTTGTGCCTGCAACAAAGTGGGTGGAAATGTACTCCTCCATAGTCATACCACCTCCTGGCCCTCAGGCCTTGAGATTCACCACCTTGCCCTGATGAGACAATCCCATGATAAAGTATATATCATCCACTTCAATCCTCAATGGTTTCCCATCGATATTGAAGGACTCTGTCTTCAGATCCCAATAGTTTACCAGTAAATAAAGCAACCTCACCTGAGCCCTCATTCCTTTGAGAGTTCAAAATTTATAAATGCCACATTGCTTCAAATCTTTTTAGGCCCTTGCATCTCTTCCCACTACTGCATCTATCTCCTCATGCTCCCTTTCCCTCCATTCAATAATCATCCTGCAAAGGAAAGATCATTTTTTGAGTTAAAACCCTTCAAAAACTTGTTCACGGACTTGTACGGGGATAACCTTATCAAATTCACATATAGGGCTTCATATACATGTGCAAGATTCACTTTTCCCACGTATGTGGGGTCGTATATGCGATCCGATGATCCGCCACCCACATACATCCTAGTTTCCATGTAACGACCTCTATACAAAAAAATGGGGACTAAAATTGAAATTCAAACCATTTAAATTGAAGAGGATGAGATGGGAACTTACTTGGTTTAGACGGTTGCTGATTCTGTTGATTGTAGCTCCCACAATTGCCACTTGAAGATCATGGGAAAATGGCCTAAAACGCACTATGTGGGTGAAAAAACTCAAATGGTATGGTAAAATGTTTTTCTTTTACTATTAGTGGAAATGTTTTACCCACTTTCTATAGTTCTTTTCTATGTTTTTATCTTATGGAAATACTTGGTTTTTAGTGGTTTTGTCCAGGGTTGTTTACATATTTCCAATGTCATATCGTCTGTTCTTGCCTTCAACAAGTATACTCTTTCACATACATATAGGATATGTTTTCACTCCACTTTTCATTCTTGCATTATCCTATGACTGTGGTCCATACACCCTAGGTATGAACCCATTTTTTAGCGACATAGAACCTTCTCACTGCTACTATAAGTGTCATTATTAAGTGGTAGAGACTTACCAAACATGGGTTCCCTAGTTAGAACCTTTGTGTCATTTGGTGCCAATGCAAAAGTTATTCCATAGGACCAATATTTCCTTATAGTCACAATATGACTTTGTGTTCGAATCCCATTTTCTTACTCATAAGCATTCTGACCATTACCGATGGGACTCCCCCCAAGTCTTGGTTAAGCTCTTTTTCAAATCCCGAAAAAACAAAAAATATTGCCAAGTGAACTTGTCTCTTTCACACTCGTTAAATGGTTTTGAAAGGACATCTAATTTGTATAAGTTTAACCCTTTTACGGACCAAATAGACTACTTGCAAAAAATGAATACTCTAGTCACCATTGGATAGAATAGTTCTCTTGGGTATTGTTTTATACTTTTTCAAGCCTAGGGGACTAAATATATGAAAAAGCACATTTTTGAGTTAAGTTGTAATCACATTCCACCATCCTTCTTGCATTATTGAGCCAATTGTCAGTTTCCTTTTTCTCATTATAAGCCTCTTGCCTCCACAATTTGAATCACTAGCCAAGCAATGACTTCCATATATCTTTTTCATCTTGACACCCTTTACCCTTAGAGGAAACATCCCCCTGAGTGTCCATGCCCCACATTCACTTCCTTGCATCGAGCATAGGTATGTTCCACTACTTGGGAATAGTTTCTTACTTGCGATCGTATCATAACATTTCTTTGCTTATGAAAACCAAAACATATGGGCGGGAAAAAATATTATCTCGTATCGACAACAATCATGTTACCTTTGAACAAAGAACAAACTTTTGAGTCCATTTTAATACAAATTTTGAGTTTAGCATGATGTTAGGAAGCTGAGCTCGTTACTTAGATTTTACTCCTCGGACTGGTTATTCTTCCAATACTTATTGATAGTTTGTTGATGCCTCATGTGTCGAATTTTTTTATCAAGTATCATTACCAAGTCTGTGTTTCCCGAGTAATCCATATGCCTCATGCTCTTGTTCAAAGGAAGTTTAAAGCCCATGTCATCCATTTCTCAGAACTCTTGACTTTGCATGTCGGCCATACCCTCAATGTATCTCAAAATTAGATAAAGTTGTTGTCCCACCTTGCAACCTGGTCTTACTTTCATCATGGGTAGGTAACCTTGAACCCAACTGATGACATTTACTCATTGGTTGATGATTGGGGGGTTTCCCTTGTGTTCGACAAGAATAAATATATTCACACATTGGGATCCGTGTAGTGTCTTGGATTCCATTAGTCCTATTGGTGGTTTCATCTCATTTGTCGACAATTTTCCTTATTGATCACTATTAAGAGGGTCTTTTTCATGCACTACTTGCATATGGTGCATGAAAGGTACACACATGGTCGTTTGTTCATGAACATCCTATTTGTCCAAGCTCCTCCTAATCATCAAGCTATTTATTTTTACCTTGTGTTGGATGATTAGATATGCCTTAATTCTCTCCTTTCAGTGGGTCTCCTTCCATTGAATTAAACTCATATATTATGGAGATGAGACCTAGAGTCCAATGAGTACCTAGAGGTTTGCAGTCATCAGTGGCAGGTTCTCCCGCCATTGACAATTGGGATTAAATCAATGTCTCCTGATTGATGGATTCTTCAAGTGTTCAACCTCAACACCCATATTCACACTTGTGGAATATACTCGGTGCCTTGACACCTACTTTCATTATTGGTGTCTTGTCTCACATTTGTTAATGGTATACATTAATGACTGGTAATCAAACAAAGTCTCATTGTGTTTGAACTCAACTCCTCTATTCACATAATGTAGACTTGCGCCTTCGATGAATAGTGTAGAATACCTCAAACTTATAGTAGCATCATTCCTCATCTGATGTTGTCTTTCATTGGACCAATACCTATATGACTTCAATGATCATGGGAGATCAGATTGTACACCATTGGATACATATATCTTCAGTTGATTTTGAGACTAGACTCCACTGTGTCTTGTTCGTGACTATGACAACCTATGGCATATGTCTACTTTGTATTGCCTATTCATGGCCATGAAAAACTATTTGATATATTTCCACATGGATCTGCAGTGTAATTCAGATTGGAAACCATGTGTACAAAGTCATTATGGATTTTAATATTCTCATGGGTAACTAGTACTTCCAACTAAGTCTCCATTTCTCCACTTTTGGAAATTATAATTTATTTCAGCCATCCTAGATAGTCCTCTGACCTCACACATTAGGGGGGATCTATTACAAGAAATTTTCCTTCACTCCATGCAACTTGCTTGGATGGCCTTCCATTTCCCTCCGTAGACTTGAAGTCCCCTTTTTGTTCACTCCAGATCCAAAAATGCACATTTCTGTACATATACACACCCTATTAGTTATTCAACAAGACTATATGTAGGTTGCTCCACTACATCCCACGTACATCAAATTTGGTGCTCAAAAATTAAAAAAATATGTTGGGTTTACATGCCATGTCATGAGATGCATGATCCTTGACCTTCCACATACTAGAAATGCTTTGAATCGACCTTCATTTCCATTTGGAGGCTATAAATTGAGCCATATCCAAGCCTAATAAACAATTCAACTTGGAGAGAAAAGACACTCTGGAGAAATTTCACTTGATATTAGTTTGCATCCCTTTGTCCTTGAAAGTATGAACTTCTTTTGTTCAACCCCTAATATCTTCCTACTTTGTGATGAATAACCTCATTAACTCTTATATATGAGCTTGCCTTTGTGGAGGATTGAAGTAGTGGAGGCCCAACTGGAGGGACTTAGTTTCTCGGTTTCGATTTGTGTTGTTATAGAAATTTGTCACCTATGTACTTATGTTGATTATTTTAATAGAAATACTCTTTTATTTCCAATTGATATATTGCAAATATTTGAATTACTATTCCATGGGTGTATTCATGTATGGTAATAGATTATGCTAATTTATATGCTGAAATCATATATTATCACCATATGCTTGCATATCTTGGTTGTTGAAGACAACTTGTAGGTATAAAGCTTTGGGTCACGTTCTCAACGATGGTCTTCTTTGAACGTCCATAAAAGGTAGGCTCTTATCCATGTCCTGTTAGAATTTCATTTATATAGCACACTTGATATTATAGTTGATTTATGGGTTTCGTTTCATCTATTGTGGTTTACCCCTATCCATAGAGATATTTTCCTCATAACAATGGGGATCAACCAAACTAGGGTTTCCTTAGAGATTCCCACTCACCAATACAATGTCAAAACTCCTGTAATCCTCAGTCTTCGCTATCTCATATTTTACCATTTCAAACTTAGCCAAAATATCACTAGTTCACTAGAACATGTTCAATATAATAAGTGAGTGAATGTACTTCTGAATGACTCTTTGAGGTGTGTTTATACTTTTTCTAGGTAACCTCTTTCCTTAAACTTAGGGGCTTCTTGAATTTCTTGTTACAACCACTTTACCCTTTCATTAAATACTTGTAATCAACTAGGGGCTTCTTGACCATTCTTTGAGGCTTCTAACTTCACGAGGCCATAAATCCTCAAACATGAAGAACTACGTGGCATACCACCTATCATTGGAAATGACATGATGAGGAATATCCATCCATGAATGAGTTACCTTCATTTAATTCGCCCTTCATGACCTAATTCCATGATCAACTACAAGATCCATAACCATACTTATGGGTTTCTTGTATACTTCTTCAAATCTTCTTCCCATGAGGGCCATGCTTAGAGCTACGCCATAAGGGGACCACTTTGGAGACTTCTCCAAATACACCCATCACATCATTTGAAATCAATCCACTACTTGTTGACATCAATAACAACCAACTTTCCAACAATCCCACCTTTGGAATTGATGGAAAAACTCATGACATGGGAACCCTCATGCTTTTTCTCATGCTTCCCCTGTGATCATTTCTCCCATTGTCTCTATGCATCTTCTCTTTCTCTCCATTTCCATGCATATGTTCTTTCTCTCCCCCTTTGGCATCAATGAAAAAAGGGTAATCCTCCTTGGGGCTGCTCCCCCTATCTATAAGCCTCTTCTTTCTCTTCATGGTGCTTCCCCGTGTAAAACTTTGGTGTATATGAAAAGCATTCAAAATATTCTTGACTTGTATTCTTCAAGTATTCCACTATTCTCACCCTATCTTACTGTGCATGAAGTCGTGTGAATAACTGTGGGGCAGAAAATATTCCAAGTTTTTGTCGAAGATACTCAAAGCTCTCCCTTGGAAGGGGTTTGGTGAAGATATATGCAATCTAGTCTTTTGTCCCAATGTACTCTAGCTTGATGTTCTTCTCTGTAGCCTATTCTTGTATAAAGGGATACTTGATACTTGATACTTGATCACTGGATTCTTTGAGATATTGATAGCACTGG
>JASDQU010408544.1:0-10658 GCA_032191745.1 Picea mariana
GAATTGGATGATTGGCAGGTCGGCTTAGGCCGGTTAATGCACCTACAAGTTAAATAAACTAAAAGAAGAGCTAGAAAAACCCAAATGGGGTAGGAAATTGATACCTTTCCCCAGTGGAGTCACCAATCTATTGCGCCTCTTTCATCACCTTAGTGAGAAAAATAGAGGTTCTTGCAAGCTCATTTGGGTTTGTTGAGCAGGACAGCTGCAAGGAAAAGGGTTAGAAAAAGAAATATAAAACAACAACTAAGAGTTAAACTAAGAAATAAAACAACAACTAAATTTATAAACATAGGGACATAAAGACAAAAGAAACAATGAGACCCATGTCACAAATGATAAGGCTGATATTAGTAAAAGAAAACACCGAGAAGCAAGGGGACTATGAGTCCCTTCTTCCTCCAAGGGAGGGCTCTTGGACCCCCACAAGTAAGCTCTTCTTACAATTTTGAAAAAGAAAATGAAAATGGTGAAAGAATTCTTTTCTAATCCACTCAAGGGGTGAGATGGATTGCCCAAAGTAATGATGCAAGTATACTGTTGGCAAGGATAGAAGAGTCCTCAAGAGAATAATGGCAGCATAACTTTGCTATGAAATTCCTTGAAAAATGAAGTGTATCCATGGCCTTCTTATAGCATTCCTTTGGGTTATTGTTCAACTAGTTTGTAGTGTGTAAAGAGGCTAATTAAGGAATTTCTAGGTCTTTGACCAGCCATCCAGTCGAATCCAATCCAGATTTGAGTGTTAAATCAGCTTGGAAGCTGAACCAGAAGTGGGTGGGAGGCCGAACACAGTCGCGCATTGTGCCCATGTGCATGAATCTTGCGTTTTTTTTCACACATGTGCACGCGTGCCTAATGTCTTCATAGCACCCTTCAATTTTTTCACTATTTGTATAGTTTTTTACCCTTTATGAATTCTTTTGTGTTAATTCAGGTCCATGGATGACTTCATAACTGTTTGACGATGCTAAATTCTTGTAACCATTTGCGGACGGAATTTCAGTGATAACACCCATTAACCTCCTACTTCAGTTGTGGATGCCCCATCCTCCACTCCATCATCCGTTCACCGCACTCATATCGACACTACTAACCCCAAATCTACTTCCCCTTTCACGTTGGCTGCAGGAACCACAATCCCATTCCATCCACCTTCTCCCATGGTTCATGGGTCCATGTTCCACTTGAAACCTTACCTACTAAAAACCCCAGTACTGAACCAACAAAGGTACTAGAGTGTAACACACCCAACCCATTAAAAAGTATTTTAAGGAATGGGGCCTCAAATTTTCCTTTTCCTTAATTAATCAAATCCTTTTTATTGGATCTCTATCATGTTATGCTCACTACGAGCCTTCCAACCACTGTCGTCATGCTTGAATCCGGGCTTCGGATTGAGAGATCTTCCCTTCCAAAGTCCTTCGGGGGTTAATAGTCATGGGCCATGTGGCACCTACGTGGATCCAACTCCTTCATATCACCCTGAATTCTTTGATATCCTAAAACTCCCTGCATTGTTAGATCTATGGAGGCGATCCATACAACATTAATCGATGATGGATCATTATCCTTGGGAACGCATGTGCCTAAGGTAAAATATGATGTTTGACACTTTTGGGTGCACATGGTTTAATGACCCAAATCTCTCAAACTACTTTTCTTCAGAAGTTTGGTAGAATTACCATGTGGCTCTGGCCTTCGGGCTTTTCTACACCATACTATTCCAAGTCCTCCAGAGCCATAGATTCCTAGACTTCCAAATTTATATAATCACTCCATGTGGCTTTGGCCTTTCGGCCTCTCTACGACACTACACCCCAATTATTTTGAAGTCCTGAAGTCCCAGACTCCCAAAGTCCCAGTACTTCACCATTCACGTGGCCAGGTGGACACATAATAGGGATTGACACATGGTGAGGGCCAGGGGTGACATGTGCCCTCATCAAGGGGTGACACATGTCACATTCAAATAGGCCCAAGGATCTACAAAACATACATATCCAAGTGACACATGGAACCTCAATCGTGGGTCCAAGTCACCTTGGGTGATGCCAGCGAGCCACATCGACCCCTAACACAAACTTCTAACATTCCTCTGATCTTATGGTATAGGTTTTTCCATGTAGACCCTCGATCTACGACTCCCATTACTTTGGAGATCTGGTGTTTGGGAGTTTTGGAGGTGTCACACCCCAAATCCTCTAAAGTCCAAAGTCTCCAGATTATACGATCTGGCAACATGCATCGCTAAAGAAAAAAATTGGGATTTACTCCAGCCTTCGGAGCTCCAGACATGTTGGCTCCATAGAAACTTTCCTCCTACTCCCTCCAGAGTGCTAAGCTCTCAGACCACACGATCCCCTACCACATGCCCTCTCATATAGTGGCTCAAACCCCAATCAATAGTCATGATTTATCCCAAGACTCCAGGATTCAGATTTCCCAGAGGGTTATCACACTCACTCCTCTGGAGTGTTGGACTAGTGAAGTTGTGAAGGAGCCCAAGATAGCTCCATGTGGCCCCAACCTTTGTGTCCTCACACATATCTATGACACTATACTAATGGAGTTACTCCACACACACCTAGGATTTTTTTTTCCTAAGTTTATTCCTTGTTTATTATTCATAATTAGTCATTATCCAGTCTCATATATTTTAGGGGAGAATATTCCACCTGAAGAATATTCTCTTTCAGTTGACACTTCAGTTTGATTAGTTGATTTGAGTTTAGATGTTGCATTGGGATCATCACCATGCAAAATTGGGATAATCACCATGATAATTCAAAACTTCCTTGGTATCATCACCAAAGTGGCACATTAGCCTTGATTCCCTAAGTTAACTCCTCACTACTCTATGTTCAGTTAGTTAACTGAAGACTAGTTGACTAGTTAACTCAACTAGGTGGTAGTTCACTCCTGTAACTGCCTGATAGACTAGAATAGGTGGTAGTTCACTCTTGTAACTGTTGGTGTGTGTCCATATCACTCTAGACCACCACTATGGCACATTAGTTCACCTCAAGTCGAAATCATTGAGATATACAAAGTATATCATGTGTAAATTATTCATTATTCACAATGGTTAATGAGAATTATTCCATTCTTTCTCTCCTTCTTCTTATTTCTTCTATTTTCTCTGAAAATGTGTGTATCATTGTTTAGCTAGATCTATTCCATGCAGCTTAAACACATTTACATGGTATCATATTCGACAGACTACTAAGCAAAAGCTACGCCAAAATATTTTGCAGGTACAAAAGATTGAAGACAACGGAAAGATGGAATTCCAAAAAGAATTCATTCTTACACCTTAGAAGTATTTTGCATGGAAGGATAAAATATCCATACATCTCTGATATAGAGGGTTGTATAGGTTAACCATGAATATAGTTACATATCCTACATCAGCCATAGAAAAATCCAAGTACTTAAATTGCATGGATGAGGCACTCGGAACAATTTGCAGTCTTATTTCCCTCGATCTCCTTTTTCACATATCTTCCTGTAAGACTCCCAATGAAGCCTGGAAAACCTTGGAATGGATCTTTGGAAAAAATGATGAGATGAGGGGACACATGCTGGAGGTGGAGCTTCTCACATTAGATCCAAAAATCTTCGACAATATCCAAGATTTATTTACAAAATTCAAGGATTTATTGTCGCAACTCAAAGCTTGCAGGGTTGATAAATCGACGGAGGAGAAACAAATGGTTCTCACCATTCTCTCCAAGATTGGTCCTAAATTCTCTGTATTCATATCCAAATTGCATATTGTAAGATTCCCCTCTGGAGCCACCTGGAAGATGCCTTCTCTTGAGGACTTTATCGAATCCTTGACACAAGAGAAAACCAATCTCATCAACATGGGCGCAATCAAAGGCCCAAGGGCGCATGCACTCACTGTGCATGATGGAAGCCACAAATATCATAAATCTAAATATAAAGATAAGCAAAAATCTCATGCACATACGAAGAAGGAAGTGTACACAAAACCCTTCACCGATGCCTCCGGATCCAAAGGAGAAAACGGAAGAAAATGAGAGAAATGCACATACTGTCACAAAGAATTCCATTCGGAATCCACATGCATGAAAAAACAAATAGATCTGATGTCTCAAATACTTTATAAAAACAACCTTGGAGATCACATCCTCGAGGGTTCCAAGAAGAAGAAGCCAGAATATCTGAATTCCAAGAAAGGCAATTCTAGCCATGCCTTGATTGAAATCAACTCCTCTCCTGATGCTCGGATTGTAGATTTAGGAGCATCACATCACATGGCTGTCTCAGAAGTAGTCTATTCTTCATTGGATGCATGCAAAGTTCCTCATGTTCTGATGGGGGACAAATCTTCTATCGAAGTCACCAGCAAAGGACAGATTGAACTCACCAACGAAAGCTTCGAGAATGTGTTGCATGTTCCCAAGATTTTTGTCAAACTTCTCTCTGTGTATCAGATGACGAATTCTAGCACCGGAAAGAAATCCATATTCACACAAAATTTTGTGGATATTTATGACATTCAAACCAACTCCAGGGTTGCTACTGGTGAGGTAAATCATTAATCTAGATTGTATACTTTTTCTGAATTCATTGAACCTGATTCTGCTTTATTGCTTACTCATGCTAATAAAAGTAGTAGGATATGACATGAAAGGTTTTTGTTGCACCTCTTTCATCACCTTAGTGAGAAAAATATAGGTGCTTGAAAGCTCAGTTGGGTCTGCTGAGCAGGACAGCTGCAAAGAAAAGAGTTAGGGAAAGAAAATAAAAGACTACAATTAAGAATTAAACTAAGAAATGCAATAACAACTAAATTCATGAGCATAGGGACATAGAAACTAAAATAACCATAAGACCCATGTCACCAATGTTGAGGCTGATCTATTAGTGAAACAATACACCAAGAAGAAAGGGGACTATGAATCCCTTCTTCCTCCAAGGGAGGGCTCTTGGACCCCCACTAGCTAGCTCTTCTTACAACAAAGAAAAATGGAAAATGATGAAAGAACTCTTTACAAATCCACTCAATGAGTGAGATGGATTGTCCAATGCAATGGTGATAATATGCTCTTGACAAGGATGGAGTCCTCAAGAGAATAGAGGCAGCATAACATTACTTTGAATTCCTTGAAAAATGAGGTGCATCCATGGCCTTTTTATAGCACTCCTTTGGGCTATTGTTTAACTTCTTTGTAGTGTGAAAAGAGGCCAATTAGGGAATTCTTATGTCTTTGACCAGCCCTCCAGTCGGATCCATTCCAGATTTGAGGGTCAAATCAGCTTGGGAGCTGAACCACAAGTGGGTGGGAGGCTGACCACTCTCATAAATGCGTCCTTTAGCAGGTGTGTGGCTTTTTGCAATAACAGTCGTGCATCGTGTGCATGTGCGTGATTTCTGCATTTCTGTTCCACGCATGTGCATGCGTGCCCAATGTTTGCATAGAACTCTTTAATTTTTCACTACTTTGTATAGTTTTTGACCCTTTTTATGAATGCTTTGGTATTAATTCAGGTCCATGGATGACTTCATCACTGTTTGACGATGTTGATTTCTTGTAATCATGTGCGGATGAAATTTCAGTGATAACAGATGCCCCTTGATGGATGACGTTAGGAGCATACGTATAGCCGAAATCCATCAATGTTTATTCTACTGAGAATTTTGTTGTAAGAGAGAGCAATAGTGGGATCATCTAGAGCGATCTGTTGGAGGAAAAAGGAACCAGTAGGACCTAACCTTCTATGAGGTGTGTACAATAGATAACTGTGTAGAAACAAGGTGGGCATGCCCCATGCTCGTGTCATGTAACTTTGAAAAAAGATAACTGAAGTGTTGGTGTAGACAACTGCAGTGCCCTCAGGGGTCTTTGTGATAAAGGCAGAAGACAATTCTGCAGATGAATGTACTCTGAATAGTAGGCAGTGGTCATGGTAATAAGTATCACCGACTATGTGGGCATTGATAGCCCAGCCAATTTTAGAGGTCTTCGACAAATGAAGGAACTAACTGCAATAGTTGCAAAGTAAGACCCACCGTAACATGAAAAAGTGTTGGCATCGAATGTTATGGGGGTCAACGATAGCAGGGAGAAATGGTGTTTCACCCTGTGCCGTCTGAGATCTCTCATTGAGTGGATAATGAGAATCAAGATACTATCGCCCTTCTGGAAAACTGTGTTGATGTCGACAAAAAGGGGGACGCGACTCCCAGAAGCAAATGGCTTCGATAAATATACTAGGTGAGGTGAGGAAGTGGCGGAGGTACATGGATGAAGTCAATATGTGGGAAGACTCAAGACTGCCCTTGGTTGGAGTATGTGTGAGAGAAAAAGTGGCTGCAACCATTCAACGAGGTTGAGTGTCAGGGGGATGACAAGACCAGGGATAAGTTGTGCCAAAGGCGGGACAAGGTGAAAAAATTTAGAGGGCAAAGGTAAGTGGTCTGTGGGGTACTCTGAAGATATGGATGATGTCGGCAAGGGGAGATGATAAGTAGGGATCCAACCAAGGGTGACATGGGTTGCGGTTGGCCAAAAAGAGGGAAGCAGGTCGCCAAAGGTGACGACAAAAAAGGTAATGTAACGACTGGAAATAAAGGCGTTTGTACAATAAATAATGAATAATTGGGGAGAAGTGTACAAATACAGAAACGGGTGCCCCAGTGTGATATGGGTGGCCCATGTAGGGCATAATTTGCTCAGAGAACTGATGAAGGGTGGGGGCCCCATCGGTGAGTTTTTGTATGAGGTAGGTGAATTGAAGGTAGATTTGTAGATGGGCAAACTGATTATGGATGAAATGGAGGGTTCATGATACTGCGGAGGTGCAGTAAAAAAAAATAGAACCATGAAGAGATAATCTGGGAGTCCATCTGGGAAAGCTAGCAAAATGAGGACAAGGAGTATGGGGTTGATTCGTGACATGATGTAAAACTATCATAACTCCCATCCCTAAAGGGTTTTGAAAAACAACATGAGCATCAAAAGCACAAAAGGGTGCTATGACTGGGACAACTCATGTGGGTAAGAGTGCTACCCGCGTGATAGTACCGAAGATGCAAATGGAGGTGGTGGTACCACAAAGCCGGAAATGGGGATCCTAGAGGCAAATGTCATAGGGGGTGAATGGAGATGTAAGTGAGATTCAGAGGGAATGACTACATGCCAGTGCTGAGTATATACCTGAAGGGGTTGTGTCGATGTATAATGACCAAGTACTTGCACACATGAAAACCAAATACCTGACATGAACAATATCTGAAGATAATTGAACATATGAGCATTTATTTGAGAATTTTGAATGTGCGCATGCGTACCTGAGTGTGTCATGGAAAGATGTGCCACCAGGGAATAGTGAAAATGATCATTCGATGAAAAGGACTGTGTAAGTGGCCAAAAATGGTTCGGAGAACGAAGCTTATGGGCTCCGATACAAAAAAAATTAAAGTGGGGAAAACGGCTTAGATATAGATGGTGGGCCCATAATGCCATCCCAGGTACACCGATACTATGGGCGATCAGGCGATAGTTTGGGGGGAGGAAATGTAGCTCCCATTTGCTCGAGGATTGATGAAGAAGTATAATGAATCACATTCACAGGAGCATTGGTATGGAGTGTCGGAGGAAACTCAGGAAGGTATGTGTGGCGTGTCGTGGATAATGTGTGGTGGACGTACGGGATAGATGGGCAATGGTGTGTATAATGACCATATTCTAGACATATGGCGCAAGTGAAGTTGGTTCGCAACCCTTTTTTGTTTGAGTTAGGGGAGGTAGTAGCAGTACTGGCTATAGTGGCGAGCGGTGATGGTGTTGGGTTGAGTGGAAGTAGGTTCCATAACTCAGGTAGAGATGGGCATTTGTGGGTTGGGTGTCTATTTTTCTCACATAGGGCACAAGGAGGTTGGACATGTGGGGGGGGTGGAGTTGTGGGCTCCTTCTGCCTGCGCCTTCCCCCAGCTGTGGCAGGGGGGTGAGTGAGTGGGGGTGTAGAGGGTATGGTTTGGGGAACTTTCTCCCAAACTGGGATATGGCCTTGGGGAGAGGTGAAATCGTGAATTGGTGGGGTTGACGATTTTGTAGGAGGCTCAGGAAGGGGAAGCTCTACGACTAGTGGGACGTCAGATATGATAGAAGCCTCCCTAGGAGGGAGGGCATCCTTCGTGTCAATTCCTTTAGAGGAAACTACACACACTTGTGTTGAAAAAGATGGGCTTAGGAATGGTGGTGAGCCCTGACAAGTGCCTAACATGGGTGGGACTTGAAATAATCCAGGGCCTTTGTTGGCAACTAGAAAATCATTCGGGCTAATATGAACAAGGGGGAGGATGTTATCGATGTTGGCGGAATGGTTAGGCTCGTAATGTGTAATTTGGTCAATGGTGACGATCTTCCCATTATGGGGGAACATCATCGTACGAAACACAGAAGAGGCGATCACCTTCATAGAATACATGTAATTGCGTCCGAACAAGATATTGTAATCAAGTTGGGCATCGATAACTTCAATGTCAATGAGGATGGTTTTTCCCCCAAGTTATATGGGGACATTTCAATAAATCCCTGTGGAAGATGTTGGTCGACCGTCGTAAGCTCTAAGGGTGATGGTAGAGGGTACTAGTGCAGGGGAGCCAATTTTTCGCCATACGTCTTTAGACATGATGCAGGTGGATGCACCTTCATCGATGATACACCAATAAACTGTGGTGTTCCAGATCGTAACTGGTATCTAGAAGGCTACTTGGGCAAGAAGACGTGGTTCTCCATTAGCTGAATCAAATGTGATTAGCTATGTGTCAGCTGTGTCGACTGCCCCCAAGGCAAAAAGAAAGGACTTGCGCTATGATGGACAGGTTTGGAGGACCTCTAATACAGATATGGCTGTGGGAGACTGGGATAATTCATCAACCAGGCTATAATTATGAGAAGCCCTAGCATGAGGGTTGTGTACATTCTGTCGTAAAGGCATACGTGGTATGCGAGGAATGGGTTCCACATTAGGATGTCAATGGGTGTCCTGTAGTAGCTGGAAGTGTTTATGAGGTGGTTGGGGTAGAGTCGGGAGGCATACCGTATTGGCAATTGCGGTTTTGGAAAAGAATGTCTTCGCTGGTGAGGAGGATACTATGATCAACCACATTTCCAGGTTGAGTGACACCTGGGGTTGGATATGGCCTCATTTGTGGCGGGGTAGGGTTGATCACTTGTTGGGTGTTCATCACACCTTGGTATGGAATGGGGTTTTGAACAACAGTTGGCGACAGTGGTTGCAAATACTGTTGTGGGGCCTGTTGATGGGAAAATGGTGCTGGAGAATGGGGAAGACTGCTAGAGTCTTTCAACCGCTTGAAATCAGCGATTTGGGGGCAATGATGAGTGTAATGGATGAACTCACCAAAAAGGGCACAAGAGAAGATGGTTTTAACATTATTGTTATTTCACCCTTGGCGTTTATTATTATTGCCCCCTTGGGGGTTTTGGTTCCCTTGGTTCTGGTTGCCCCCAGTGGATTAGTGTTGTGGGGGTTGATTCCCTCCTTGACCTGGGTTGTTGTTATTCCTGTTCTATCCTTTCTTCTTGGTATTGTTCGACGGATGGGTTGGATTGGCTGTATTTAGCTGTTCAAAATTTTGGTATTGCTGAACGACAGAGGGTTGAACAAAATTCACCCCCACATGAGGATGTGGGGGAGCTATGGGTTGTGGAGGACCAGGAAATGGGAAGTATGGATTCTGTGGTGGTAACGATCCATAAGGTACATGGGAAGGCGTAGTGATTTCTCTAGTACTATAAGTTGAGGTAGAGGGGGTACCATATTTTGTTTGAATAGGTGGATGTATGGGGGGTGCCGACAGTGGTCCACTGATGGGTGGAGGTATAGCAACAGGGTATGGTTGTTGATAAGGGGGTGGGGGGTAATAAGAAGTGCCCTCGCATGCCGGTGGGTATTGAGGTGTTCCATACATCAGTGGTGGTTGGGGTTGTGGACCGTGGTGAGTGGTGGTACCAATCAGTCTGTCTGCTGAGTGAGACATCCCAGGTTTGTCTTGGCCAAATGGCACAGGTTTTGGAAGATCAGGAAGTATAGTGTATAAGTACCCTGACTGTGCATAGACGAGGTCATACTTTTGGGCCTTACTGATGGCTTCCTCTTTAGATTGAGGGAAGGTGGAAGCTACATCCTTACCGAGGAGAGAGACAAGTGATCTAAGAAACCAGTCGAGACACTGTTTCTTGGTGGTTTCTTCTTTGCACAAACTACGTTGCCTACACCACTCGTGAATTTGGTCAGCGATATGTGTGGCTAAGGTTTGTTTGAAATTATAAAGTAGTTCTAGACCATTTTTTTGGCGGATGGGTAATTGGAAGAAGGTCAAGAATAAGATGGCCAATGACTCAAAAGTTGCATGGGACCCTAATTTTTCTTCTACATACCATTTGGTCGATGGGCCAGTGAGTGTGCATTGAAATAATCGTATTCTGATGGAATCATCCATAATGCTATTGGAGGAGCACCATAGGTGAAAGTTCATGACATGGTTGGCAAGTTCATCGCCTGCCTTTCCTTCAAACTTTGGTATGTCTGAAGGTAGTTTGGTGGGCATTGCAGGCCATGTGGGATCATGCAATATAGGGTCATTGGTGAGTTTG
>JASDQU010408555.1:0-10511 GCA_032191745.1 Picea mariana
CTACGCATTTCTTCACCTTCATCAAGAGTCCAATTAGGATTTTCTGGAGGCTTATTTGGTGTAGAAGGTCCCTTTTTGGGTGGCATGTTGGCCAAATATCACTTTTGAGTCTTGATTTTGAGGTGGTTCTGCTAGACAATATTTATTCTATTCTATCTCCTAAGTTTCGGCCCTTCTGGGTATGAAACTTTATTTTAGGTAGTTCTCTGATATTTATTCTCTGCAATGCCACAGGTCTGATCAAAACTAGATGTGCCAAGTGGAATTTACGGTAACTTCCTCACAACTTGTCGATTTTTGGCCTTTCCATGAGATCTCACTTGTATAGAATGCCCCACTCAAAATAATTGATATCAAATTCTGAAACTCGCACCCAAAATACTACAGACTGTCCACGATCCAATGCAACTAGTCCCACCCAATTTGGATACTCTAGCAAGAAGTTATGATTGTTTTACTTGGGACACCATCTTGAGACTAGTCAATAGGACTAGTCAGATACCCTATCTTACACAAGGTGTATATAAAAATTTATGGTGACCCAGAAGCTGAAATTTTTACCACATATTCCTTACTAATTTCTGTAAATTTCCTCTAGATTTCAGGGTCTGAAACGTTACAGAAAATTTTTAATAGCGAAAATTCCACAATGACTCATTTCAGGATGATTCCAGAACCCTATCTTGTACAGGATGTATGTCCGAAAGTATAAGGCCTCAGGAGCTGAATTTTTAACCCAACGTACCTTGATCCGTATAATAAATACCCTACAATAGGTTCCTTCTGAAACATTGTAGAAAAAAAGTTATAGCAAAAATTCCACGGTGTCTCAAATGTAGCAGCAAAACCCCAAGACCTTGAGCTCTGATACCATATGTTAAGAACCAAACATAAATATAGCATAGAAAAACCTCAGGAAAAGTACTCAATGCCTTGAAAAGAGATAATTTCAGATAATAAGCCTCTTCGAGGGGGCAACCTCCTTTTACCCCACTTAAATGTTCAAGTCCAAGATGATTCAAAATGAAAATGTCTCCTTGGTATATATAGGAGACTAGGAGGTATAATTACAACTAATGGACTAAAGCCAACATAAATAAAATAACATTACTAATCTAATATGCCCCAATTAAGGGTTAATGAGCAAGCCGACATAAATAAAATAACATTACTAATCTAATGTGCCCCAACTAAGGGTTAATGAGCCAATATTAGGGCTTAACAATGATGATATGACCATGTCCCCCAGCTGAGGTAGGCTTACACTACATAAAATAGATGCCCCATTTTGCAAAGGGATCAACGATGACTATGGGATGCAATGGATTTGGGTGTGTACATGCTTTATTATGAAATATCTGACAGGGTGGGCATTTTTTAATGGCCTCAATGCAATCTTTGAATATGGAAGGGAAAAAATAACCGACATGTAAAAAAATTTGGGCTATATCCATCCCAGAAAGATGACCTCCACAAGCTCCAAGGTGATAGTCATTTAAAAAAATTTAGCATCTTCGTGGGTTAAACAACGTCAGAGGATAATATCAATTCCACTACGGTACAAGGTGTCGCCAATGATGAGGTAGCATTTTGAGTGGTGTCTAATGCAACATCGTTCATCACATGAAATGTTAGGCTGGAAGTGTTGGGTTTGGATATAGAGAAGAATATATCCATACCAAGGATCAGGGGTGATTTTAAGAACCCCCCCTAAATTTATATGTATAATAAATGGGCGAATCCCCATGATACATAGGAAATATTGAAGGCTATTTTATCAATAATATAATATGTATATATAATTTTTTGGCAAATATTTTAGTCAATTATATAATCTTGTAAAAATTTGGCTAATATTTCACTGAACTATAAACTCTTGTAAAATCTTGGTGAATCTTTCACTGAATTATAAAAACTTGTCACTATAGACTCTGTCACTTATTCCTTGAATGTTGGATTGGTTTTCTTTCTATTTTGGGACTCGATATTCTCTATTGGCAAATCCCTAAAATCTTGAATCAACAACAACCTTTGTAGTGATGCTCGCCATCTAGCAACAATGTTTGCAATTAGATTTTCAACTCCATTTCTTGATGACGGGTTTAGCACACTCTTTCTCATGTGAGTTGTAGATGACATTCTTTAATCTCATTCTTCTCAACTTTAGTTGGCCATGGTTGCTCATGTTGATCCTTGCCAAGACAAGAGGCTTTCTCTTCTGAACTTGGCATAAAATGGTTACACTGTGACTTGTATCCATCCACAGATGGTGTAGAGGAATGAGTAGGACTGAGAGGTATCTCTCCATTAGAAGAATCGTCGAATGATTCCTTTGTTTGGGTTTGATGATATACTAATTGTCATTTTGTTGCACATAGATGCATAAAACTCTGGATCAACTATGTTCATGAACACCTGCTTTAGCTCTTGAAGGCTATCTACACCATCACCCCCCATGTAGGCAGTATCATTACCATTGCCTAAAGAAGCTACTTTAGAATGGAATCCACTCATTAAGAAATCTTGGTCAAATTCACAAGATGAGGAATTCGTTCCCTTCTAGTGCTTTCCATCGACCTTTTCGTTTAAGCAATAATTTGATCTCTTATTACTAGTGTTTGGTTTACAATAATCATCATTGACAATATTCATAAACATTTCCTTTAATTCGTCAATGATATACCATCCCCAACAACTTTTTTGCTAGCAGGAACGTAAAAATGGGTACTACATAATCCAAAGAAACGATTATCTTTACTGTGTGACGAACCTTAGGAAAACCCTGAACTCCAATGATATGTAAAATCAAATTCCCATAATGGATGATATCATCTCTCTATTACTAACATATTTTTAGTTTCTTCCCGTGCCTCATGTCTACTTTTGTTGTAGAGGTGGTATTGCTGACCTCACCACATAAATCAATACTATTTTTATTCCTTAGAGCTGATCTTTCTAACATGGAGCCTATCATTCCATCTTCACGAAACAGGGTTTCTGCTACCATCTCATCAAGTACTTTTCAAGAAATCGAACAAGCGATGCTTTATGCACTTGTGGTACTCTTGGCATAGTTGGAGCTGGAGTAGACACTGCAACATTCACCTTTCGAGTTTCGTGCAGATTGCTAGAAGCCCCATTATTTTTGTTAGTCTGTGAATCTCCAACAGTTGAGATTGTTGTAGTAGATTGGCTAGTTTGAACAGTTGTGTGTGAGTTTTGGAAATGTACTTGTGGATTTGTTGGAGATAGTGCATTTGATAGCCTTGGGACAATAGGTGTGGCTTGCCTAGCATGACCATTGGTTGCTACTGAGATTGACATTGTTGAGATTTGAGATGGGGGAGTGGTTGTCTTTCCAGACCAGAAATTTCCATTGCCAGCCAAAAACATAATTGCTTGAGCCTTGTCTGCAGGAACATCATCATATACATTTACTGAGCCAGTATAGAAAATTGTTGGTTGTGCACATACTATCTTTTCATAAACACTGGAAATAACCCATCAAAACCAAAAACACCCATAGATTTGTCAATCCACAATGAATCTAAATATGATTTGGCATTTCTGGTATAGTGGTGCTGGTAGAGGCTCTGACAACAGGCAATAAAGAATGTTTTCCAGCTAAGGGAATTCCTTGAAATTGTCTTATCAAAGGAGCAGTTGTTCCTATTGATTTCTCTCCCTTGAAGTATGCAGGAGAGCCTAAGAGAGTTGTTCCTATTGCTTGCTCTCTCTACCTCATTCCCTTTAAGACTAAGAGATTATTTTCTCAAGGTGGTAGTCAAACTAGTGTCAATCATGATACTCCTAATATTGTTGTATCAATAACATCTTTATGAAAAGTTGATGCACAGTGGAATGGGGTGAAGAAGATTTTTTCTTGCAACTGGCATGATTGTAGCTAGCATCATGTGTTTTTTTATGCTTGAGAAACTTCTTCCTATCATGAAAACCTGCAAATAGCTAGGGAGAAATGGTGGTTGAAAATAAAAAAATTGCATATCCCTAAAAGACACAATCAATTTAATGATCCATCTGATCCTTGCAATGCCTTTCAAGTGTCAACACATTACTCAATGAGTGTACAAAACATGTGTTCTAATAAATCACTTCCTTGTAAGTAGCAAAACCAAGGTTAGCCCTTTCCTATAAGTAACAAACATAAGTACATTTCCTTAGTGTAATTCAATTAGGTAAAGTTATCCCATTGTTTTGGACCTATCTAAACGAATAACGAAGCAACAAAAAAAACATATGTTGCATTAATGAAAAAATACCATATTTCAGAGGTTCCCTCCTCTGTGCAATGCCAAAGGATCTACAACAAATTTGAATCCTTGTGCTTTTCAATAAAAAACTATTATGAGGAAGAAAGTAACTACTAAATATGAGACAATAGTGTTGATCACTAATCCATGGCATATATATCCACCCATACATGATAGTAGAGCATCCCACACTTACTTAAGATTCTCTCAAGTCTACATGATAACATTGGAACTCTTATTTGGTTTCGCATGAACCTACAATAAAATCCTTCCTTAACATGTGTTTCCTCCTAAGAGGTCACAAGTTAAAATCCATAGGGTGTTCGGGTATGTATACCTCTGTAGACTTTAGCAATCAAATCGTTGCATGGAGGGAATCCCTTGTCTCATAAACAAAGGGGTCTCATTCACCAATTTGGTCTCTATCTTGGCCATGATCTTAAAATTAGATTATTATTATTATTATAAAAACAAAGAGCATGCAATATAAAAGAAAAGAAAATTGCCAAAAAAATGTCACTTCTTTATCACAAGCTGTACAATTAACATTTATGTTAAGATTCCTGGAAGAGACCACTATTTTTAGTGTCCTATGAAAAAAATCTTCCATTGTGTCAGTAAGATTGAAGGACTTACTGGGATAATCCTGACTGAAAGGTTAACTCTTGAAATATTTGTTCTTGAAAGGCAGGTTGAGAAGGGTAAAAGCACTTGGTAACTGAAATTTGAAAAACAACGATTATTATTTGCTACAATTTGCAAATTTCAATATATGTCTTGACCCCCTTGCAAGTAATGCTGAAAAGATGTTGATTTACCCTATAATAGCTTCTTTAAAAAATAAAATTACATCATCCAAAAATGGCGTCTCCATCTATGACCCGTCACTATTTTTGGGTTCTCTGATTTGTGTACTTGTGAACTATACTTGGTGGAAGAGGTTTATGAAAATATTGGGATTACCCTGGGCAAGTACGATTGCCACTTGCATCAAAATTTGTGTGGAGTCATAATAAGCTATCCAACTGAATCTATTGGGGAAACAATGTATGCAATCTTTGGTCTATAAGAAGGATGCATACACAAGTCAAATTTGTCAAAAGCAGAAAAAAAGATTCACTGACAATGCAAAGAAAATTTATCCAACCACATCAAATCAATATATATCTCAATTCCCCTTTGGTATTGGTGTCTCATCAATGAAAATTATCCAACCACGTCAAATCAATAGAGATCTCAATATCCCCATTTGGTATTAGTTTCTCGTCAATTAATCAGTGGAGAAGGGTATTGAACAAAATTGAAGGCAAACTACAGCATTGGATCCATCAATATCTTCCTTTGGTAGGGTACACTACCATCCTAGGTAGAATATTATGAGTTGATCATATTTATTACTATTTCTTCATTTTTCTTTCAGTAATATAATATAAAAATTGGAAATGACTTGCCAAGGTTTTTATGGGGAAAACAAGGAACGAAGAAAGGTCTATTGTTAGTTGCTTAGGAGAAAAAGGAATGAAGAAAGGTCTATTGTTAGTTTATTAGAGAGATGTATTTCAAGATAATTGGTTCATCAACACTAAAGAGGATCTAGATTTCTAAAAGAGGCTTTTATACATGGGAGACACATTGGATTCTCACTCCCATAAAGGACTAGACTAGAGAATAATGCCTAGATCGCAGTGCTTCCAAATTGCTGAAAAATATGTTTTTTCCTCAAAACTTTCACAATATTCCCATATCATAGCATGATTAACTTGCAACTCAATATTAGGCCCTATATAGAAGGACTAAGTCACTAACACTGGAAATGTGATCAATCATTCAGGTACTGTGAATACAATTATAATTAAATACAGTTTTATGGGCTAGCTCATTGTTGTTTCAGTACCACCAATCATCATGACAAAGCCTTTGCATGTATAAATAGCAAGCTTACAAAATCATCTGATTTGGGGAATAATAACTTCACTAGAAATGGGAATGCAGTGCTTCCAGAAATATTAGGTTCTTCGATTCAATATCCCAAACAAGACATTGGAGGAATTGATGGTGTTAAGAAGGGGAATATAGCCAAATTGGACTAAAATCCCAAAGAGTATTGTACAAGAAAGGAAGTTGGTGATTATTATGGGAACTTAGGGTAGAAAGTGTATGAAAAGGATGGATCTATTTCAAAAAAGTTTAAATGAAGAGAAAAATTGGGTATCAAAGGAAAAGGAAGGTCTTTTGATAATGGGGAAATTATCAGCAAAAGGTCAACACAAAAGTTGGATGAAGAATACACTGAAAAACTCGATAAGCTTAATGGATTGCATATGAACAGAAGAATAAAATCCTGGTGTTTTAAAAACCAAGTTAATATTATAGGGAAATCTAGAATTCAAGACCAGAGGGACAGTGAGTCTATGACATCGTTGGAGACATAATATGAAGAGATGGTGAAAGAACATGATCTATTGGAAACAAATATGTCCTTAACTTCCTCAGATAAATCAAGACTTCTTGAAAATTATCTGTATCTATCACAGTTGAGTGAGCCTAATGATTGGTGAACTAGAATACATGGTGGAAAGCATGGAAATAGAGACAACAATAATTTATAGGAATAGAGAAAAAGATAAATTTGTAGACAAGGTATATCTAGGAAACATAACAGGTTTTGACTATGAGGGAAAACAACTCTTCTACAGATGGATTGTCAAAACTAGCTTTGTCTCTTCAACTAGGAATTCTATCTACTCGGGGGCACAGATTAGGCAGA
Organism: Picea mariana; assembly: GCA_032191745.1. Lineage (NCBI taxonomy): Eukaryota > Viridiplantae > Streptophyta > Pinopsida > Pinales > Pinaceae > Picea > Picea mariana. The sequence continues at coordinate 7,039 of JASDQU010408555.1, forward strand.
GCATTTAATGCATACAGAAACATATTTTCTAATGCTTTGCTACTTTTATGATTGACAGTAGATGTCATGTTTATGAGTGCTATATAGACAGAAAAATATTGTGCTACCTTTCAGATGTTGTTTTCTTTTTCTAGACTTCATGAAATGGTCCAAGCCATCAATGGTTCCCCTAAAGGATATAGGAGCCTTGGGTATGACAAATATAGAACCTTGGGACTTGACATGGAAAGAGCCAAAATCCAAGGTGCTCTAGGAAAACTTACAAATGATTGGAACCTGCATGGGGTATCAATTGTATCTAATGGTTGGACAAATATGAAAGGTGGGCCACTGATAAATATTCTTGGTGTGTCTGCTAGTGGTGCGATCTTCCTTTCAGCCCATGACTACTCAGATCTCTACAAGACAGGTATTAATATTGTAGATGCCTTGCTTAAAACCATTCAAGAGATTGGGCCATGCAATTTCATTCAAGTCATCACTGATAATGCTGCTAATTGTAAGGCAGCAGGAGCAATCATTAAAGATAGGAATATTTGGCTTGGCTTGGAAGGGTATTAATAGAAAAAATTGGTCACCTATGTTAGTGTATCTGTCTTCCCACTGATTTGGATCCATATAGATCCCCATCTGCTATAGATACAACTCAGATACATGTCCACTAAGAAATTCCAAAAAAAGAGGGGGGGGAGGGAAGATAAACCCTAACACAAAAGTGGACACTAGCTTTTCAAATACAACTAGAAACATTTAAACTTCCAAAATTTAGTAAATATCCTTGATAGATTTGTTTATGATATAGTTGTATATAGTACATACATTCTTCAATAGTAAATGGTTAAAACCATGAAGAGTCACTAGCTCAATCAATAGTTAACCAGTTGGTTAATCAGAGTACTTAGTTTCTAACATCAATATATAAATGTCTATAGGCTTCAAACTGATGATTTCAAGGATTAAAAAAAGCCTGTTGTTATAAAGAGATGAATTCATCAAAAATTGTTCATTAACAACAACATTTTTAGCCTCCCAACTATAACATTTTTCTTCAACATTGCAATTGTGAATGTTATTCCAGCAACCTGAATATGGTTGGTCTATTCTTATTCCATAATGGAAATTAATAAGACATGCTACTATTCATGGTATGGAATGGAGGTTTGCAAGGTAAGTGGTAGTAAAGTATGGGTAATGGAGGTATTTATCCAATCAACAAAGGGGTTTGCATAGCATTGTTTATGGAATTTGAAATTCAACCACCATATTTATGAAAGTATAATTGCATTAGAGGAATGTCGGTCTCATGTTAATAGGTTCCCTATGATGTACACATAGGAACCTAGTGCATAGACCATTTTTCTCTTCGCTTAGCTAAGTAGAGCTCATTTCCCTTTCTAAATAATCAATAAGTCTTTTCAAAGAAAATACAAAATAAACATAGTAGATCCTAAAAGGTGAAGATGCTCAAGTCAAAAGGTGAAGATGCTCAAGTCATGCCAAAAAATAAAAGGAAATAAAAAAATCTTTCCTTGACCATCAAACATATTTTAAAAATAATCATAATTATGGAGAACACATTGAGTGCCCACAAAATAACTAAAGGCATATATTAAGCCTAAGACCATATGTTTCTCAAATAAATGTCATGACAAAAAGATGAAAAACACTTTTTTACTCAACAAAGGTCTTTAACTTTAACCCAAACCCTTGAATCAATGGAAATCAGATGAAGCCAATCATTCCATAACAAAAGGTTCAGTCAAACATCCAATGAGAACTAGAAGCATTCAAGGGCCTAACACATTTTTAACCAAAATAAACACAAAATTCCAAACTTGAAAAAATGCTCCAAAATGCAACAAACAAACAAACCATTAAAATTTATCAACATATTAGAGAAAGACATCAAAGAAATTTCATCTACTTGAATGAGCCCATTCTTTCTTAGCAGAATTCTTGTTAAATCAGGTATCTACCCTTTAATAATAGGACACTATCTATGTGAAGAGATAGGTCCCATCTTCATCAAACTTCAACTTCATTTCCTGTCACATACAAGAAAGAGGCAATGTAATAGTTAAATATCAAAAAATCAATCTTAAAATAACTTGCATCAATAAAATGTGGCTCCAATTTTACAATGCAAAACACAAAATATAGATTATAGAACCTATTTTTACCTGAAATGCATCCTCAAATTGGCATATAGTAATCTTGCTATGATAAAGAATTTCCGACATACTCCAAAAATAGAGGAAAAATGTATCACAAGAATCACATCATCTGTTTTATTCCATTCACTATTTCTTTCACCACCAATGGAAAACATATACCGAAGTAAGTGTTCCCTAGGCCTTCATATATATTGGATTAGATCAAATGTTGCGGTATATCAATTTTCCAGTTCTCATCTTGGTGCTCATTTTCTTCATTCTGAAAAAGACCCTCTCCAGATGGACTATCATTATGAGCCTCCAAAGAATTATGTTATGTATCAAGTTCATTAGAGAAACTTGTTATATTGTTTTCTCCCCTTCTATCACAATCTGATCACCAAAGAGCTAGTGCTCTTTCATATGGAAAATTGGAAATGTCATACTTTGTTACATATAATCTTAAACATATATCCATATTTTTATCAAGCTTGTTCCTCATCTTTGACTTCAAAAATGATAGTGCACTAAACATTCTCTCATCCTCCATTGATCCCAAAATCATGGTTTGACACAAATCCGCTAATTTGAAATATTCGGATATGTTTTCTTGTAAGTTTTGGCTAGCACCTAAAATAGTCCATAATCTTGTTATTGCACCATATTCTAGAGGATTCTCCAACGCGAAATTGATTCCACATTGTTTCAGCGAAGCATGTGGCTTGTTGAAACAATTTTGATTGATCCAAAATACCTTAGACTTGCTCTCCATGTATCTCCACCTTCTTGCAAAAGTGGTCCACTAAAGTATTTAATTTTGCACAAAGTCACGTTTTAAAGTAGGTTGACATTTTAAATTGTTCCAATATTTAGGGTACACCCCAGACATGGCCTCCAACAATTGATCTCGAGGGAATCATTCTCTTATCTCCAATGACAATGACTTTGCAATTTCTATCAAGTTCTGTCTCACTGAAATGAAAACATTGTCGAATAGGTCTCTTGACACAGGGCACTCTTTGGTGGTTCGTCTTGTCTTATCAATATAATGAAAAGGAACCATATACCCACGCACTTCCATACATAGTATCCATTTTCATCAAACTTCAAATAATTTTCAGTATTTTCTATATCAATGATCATAGTCCAATTTGTAAACCATGGACCTGCGAAATACTCTGGCATCATATACAAATTATCCAATGAAAGGCATGCATATTTTCTTGCATTTGTGTATTATGCAATATACATTGTGCAACTTTGAGACATTTTCACGAGGACATTCATTTCATCTAGCATAGGAAGAATTCCAACCAATGT
>JASDQU010408560.1:0-10513 GCA_032191745.1 Picea mariana
TGAATTCAAAATAGATCACGCTACCTACCATGTGATCTCATTGTCCACTAACCAGGTTCCCTTCTCGAGACAGGGAAATTGGCTCAAATACAATAAGACATCTTTCAGGCTCTTTTACCAGGAAAAAAGGTCCTTCAAAGAAATAAGGGTTCTCGTATTAGGGATAATGATTCTTGATTTTCAATTCCTACTACAGCTACTACTATCATATTCAAGTCTTGACTGCTAGGAATATTACATTGTTGTCCCACACTAGAGAAAGACCATCCATTGGTTCTATATCAATATGCAGGAAAACAAATATGCATGAGAAAAAGTTCTTCTTCGATCTCCGCCTATAGGCACAACACCAAGAATGTCATAGCGGAGGTTGATCTCCACTTTGTGTAGAGTCTTATGCTTCTAGTTTCATGTCAATGCAATCTCATGACACCTTCAATCTCATGGCACTATTTTCTTTCCAAGTGCAATTCCCCCTTTGCTCCATGGGATTTCTTCATTGGAATTACACTGTGTCTTCCTCTGGTTGTAATTGCACAACAATAAGTTCACTCGCTCACACAGCCTTGCATGCATATGGGTTTACAATATTTCCATTCCCTTTGTAGTTTTCTCAATGAGAGAGGCTTGGTGTGTTATTCACAAGGCTATCTTCCTCGGCAGCGCAATCTGACTCTTCAACAAGAGTCTGTCAGTTTTGGATTCACCTCCAATCCATAAATAAAATACCCTTGAATTTTGGTGAAATCGCCAAATTTCATAAAATCAGCGAGCTAACATAGGTGCTTAGCTATGGCTTGGTACTTTCGCCACTATAGAGGAGGTCAGTCTTCCTTGTGCCAAATTGCTAAATTGAGGTTTCAAGAAACTGATTTGCTGGTGGGAATCTTGTTTTTGGCTTTCGTCAATGTGGTGGCTGCTGCAGCTCTGCCTGAATGGGTTGGGGACTTTCGATATCTAGAAGGGCATTTGCCACAATAACATCAAACTGAAAACCCAAATCTAATTATTTCATTATGGATTTCCTTTCCCTATTCTAAATCAGCCAAGTCGGCTTCCGCTCCCCCACCATTCTGCAGAAACGCTGCAATCAATGATGTCCAGTAAATGACATATCGTTCAGACATTTTGTCAAAAACATTGTGCACATCCTCTATACTCCCACATTTTGCATACATATCCACAAGAGAATTCGCCACACAAATATTCGACTGAAATCCTTTCCTCCTAACTTCTTCATGGATCTCTTTGCCTTGTTCCAGAGATGCCAAGTGGGCACACGCCGGAAGAATGTTGGCAAAGGTGAATTGATTGGGTTGAATGACCATTTCTCGCATTTGGTAAAACAATATCAATGCCTCTTCACAATGCCCATTCTTGGCATAAGCAGTGATCATGATAGTCTACGAGCAGACATCTTGTTGAGGCATTTGATCAAACACTTTGCGACCATCAACCAGATACCTGTGCTTGGCATAAAAGTTGAGAAGCATGTTTCCCACAAGTCTGTCTTCCATGAATCCTCTCATCGTGATTTGGGCATGGATTTGTTTTCCCTCTGATAAGGCATAAGGGTGTTATTGGATCCATGGCAAATATGAATAGTCTATGGATTCTGAGTCTGCACGTAGAGGGCATAAGTATTTATATAGATCGCCATGACATGAGAGATGTAGCCTCTAGTAATTTTCTTAATACAATAGATTTTGGGCTCTTCCATTTACCTGAGCTCTCCTATTAGGGAGTGAGGCCCAGTCCTGCTCTGATACCATGTTGGTTTTCTTCATATAAGATATAAGAGATATTCAATATATTATTACAATGATGAGGGTTCCATATATAGGGAACATAAGGTGACCATCCATGAAAGGATGTGTCCCTTGAATAATCAATAACTATTTGTTATTATTATTTACTTATTATATACTATAGTTAGTAATCATATTATTAATTATTATCTTTAGATAATGTCTTCCCGATGTTATCAAAACATCAACAAATCCAAGAGTTCAATTGATGAATATTTTGAAGACTCTTATCAAGAGGACAAGATGAGTAAATCTCTCATGAAGTTGAGGCTACAAAGGAATATTAATCCAAAAATCTAGAAGAAGAATTTTGAATTAAGGATACAATTGCAAGTTCTTGAGAAGAGAAGCAGAAGTTGAAGACTGACTGATATGTCATGAGGAATTCCATAAGAGTATTTTTCATGAATTGGAACGAAAGTTGCAAATTGGGAATCGAGTATTGGCACCATCAATACCAATCCATGAAGATTGGAAAACTGAGCATGTAAAGCCTCCGATGCAAAAGGGACTACCTATTTCGAAAGGCATGATCGAGAAAGATGACTCCTCATATTATTCCTCTTCCCATCAAAATGGAGAATGCTTGAGGGTAGTTGAAGCAAAGAAAACTTCAAATGAAGAATTCTTATATAAACAATTAGCCTTACCCTCTAGTCTAGAGAAAGGTAACATGTGTAAGACACCTCCAAAAAGAAGACAATCCATGTGAGATAAGCCCTCTAGGAATAAGGATAAAGGTAAAGATAATTTCTCAAAGCAAAGGAAAGGGGGGAATGATAAGAAGGCATCATGGTTCCAATATGGTAACAAGACACTTTACTCTTCTTGTGGTAAGAGTGGACATCATATGAAGAAGTGTTGGACACTTTACCCACACTTATTTCCAAATCATAACATGAATGATGATAAGACACTTGCAAGAATACAACCAACAACTCTAGATGAAGTCAATTGTCTTACTGAAAGGTTTGAGAAAGAGTACTTCCTAATGGTTGGTCTTGTAAAAGTGATATATGGAGACATTGAGGAATGGTTTGTGGACATTGGCTCATCTCGCCACATGATCAGGATGAGATAATTATTTATGACTTTTTCAGAGTCTGACACAAATTGCTATGTAGGATCTGGAACCAACACCAAACAAGCAATAAGGCAGTATGAATATGTAAGATTCCAGCTGGAGTCAAGAGGATTTATAGTAATAGAGAATATGTTATATGTTCCAGACTTAAAGGTAAACCTACTCTCAGTTGTGACATTTGAAGATGAAGGTTATACAGTCACATTTCAGAATGACCAGGTACTTGTGTATTCAAGGGAAGTTTCTCTAGACACAACAATAGTTCTTGGTATTTGCAAGGAGAGGTTATATAGGTTATTGGGAAGACCTATAGTTTTTTCTAATGGTTTATTTAATTCAACATTAGATTCTACATCAGATTCAACTTCATATTCAACATCAACGTCAGAGGCATTGTCAGAGGTTGAAAGATATGAGACTCCTCCCAGTACAATGGGAAGAATGATTCCATAAGTAAACCATCTAAAAATTTCAATATGTATATTTGTAAATGTAATATGCATATGTGTATATCTCCTAAAGTCTATTAGAAGGCATGTAAGCCACTCATTGTAAATTATAAGAGTGAGAGGGACTCTGTAAAATTTCTATATTGCCACCTTATATGTTGATAAGGGAGAGGGATTTTGTAAGAGAGTTTCTATATTGCCACCTTATATGATGTTGAGAGTGAGAGGAATCTCGTTAAAGATATTTCTAGATAGCCACCTTACATATTGTTGAAGTGAGAGGAATCTTGTTATAATTATTTCTAAGCCTTTAGAAAACAATATAGACAATTGTATTGTCTCGTCATCAGCTAAAGAGATACATATGTATTGAATGTCAATATTATTGATTATGAAGAACCAAAGGCAACTTGTACAGGAGATCTAGCTAAAGCAAGTACAAACAAAGATTATCAATAAAGGAAGAGAGATTCAATATGAAAGAATGATAAAATATATTCACACTACTCCAATGAACTGATGATTGATGCATAGATCATGATCAATATGATACAATGAATGAGTGGAATACAGTCATGTATAGGGCAAAACATTCCATAATTAAGAAAAGAAATCAAGCAATTATCTTTCCTTAGGAATGCATGCATGCATAATAGTGATGGTAAAAATAGAAAGTCTAAAATAGAACTAGTCAGTTAACTCCCACTGAACTAGTGTGTCGAAAATAGAAATTTCTCCAACACCCCCCCTGAACATGACTATGGAGTAAAAAATGAGTCTCGTCTACTAGGCCATTTTAGGTACTCATGTACAATGCAACTAATGAACATTGAATAAAAATGAGGAAAGAGGGAAAACCATGTGGGAACAAATCCCCCCCTCAAAAGATAATGTATCAAAAGAAGAAAATGGCAGTTGCTAGGCAACTATGTTCTTCATTGCAAGACGATCCCGCAAAGTCTGAAACTTCTTCTCACTGAAAGTCTTTGTGAAGATGTAGAAATATTTATGGATCTAATGAATTCCTTTGACAACATGTTGAGCCTTGTACCTCTTGATCCCTGTTGGGTTACAAAAAAGGTACAAATATCTTTCTTTTTTTCCACATTTCATGATATGATTTTGATTGTTCTTTAGATAGTTAGGGATGGATAGGAAAGAATATGATTAATATGTCTCTTAGGGTTGTTATTAAAGTTTTATTAAATAGATTCTAATTTACGATTGGAATGGTTTGATTTTGTTGCAGAATTGAATAAATAACTGTCAAAGATAACCAAAGAGATTTTGGCTATGCGCAAGCTATTGAAGGTTGAAGACTTTTTTAGGCGCAAACCAGTTTGAAGATAATGCATTTTCTATATTGTAATTTTATAATAGTAAAGAAATCCTGAGGATCTTTCGATCCTCAGGATAGATTGATTTACCCAAACTATTGTAATATATAAGAGGGTAATAGATCCAGAAAAACATAAGAAAAAAATGCATTCAAGTAATTAGATCCAGAATTGTTCTGCGCAAGCAATTTTTATAAATGTTTTACCAGCCATGGAATCAATGAAAGTTTTGAGTGTTTTTATCATTTCTGTGCTCTGAGTTTCTCGTAGAAGTACTTCTGAAGACCGAGGGCCCAATCTGAAGGAGCTACTATCTCGTTCTGTAATTGTATTAGTTCGAAGTTTGATTTCTATTTTGTGATTCAGATCTCTTTTATAATAGCCAAGGATAAATGCATGAGTGTGTTAATAATTTTATGATTGTTTGCATATAGAAGACATACATTTTGATTAGTTATTAATGATTTCTGTTATGATTCCCATTTCTGAAGTAATTGCTCGACAGTTCCTCACATTTTCATCTGCGCTGTTCCTTTTCCTTAGATTTACGATTGCTGTTCCTTTCGGTTAAAGTTACAATAGTTGTTCCTTTCAGTTAAAGTTACAATAGTTGTTCCTTTAAGAAAAGTTACATTAGTTGTCCCTTTCGATTAGATTATAATTGTTGTTTCTTTCCACAGATAAGAGTAATTTGTCATTTCCCTTCCAATAATTAGAATTCATAATTGATAGTTAATGTTGCAAGTCCTTAGTTAGATTCAATTACTGCTTTCTAGTTAAGTGAATTCAATAGATTAATTAGTTCCTTTCCATTTCACAACATCTTAGTAATCAGATTTCAATTCCATTTAGTTCTTAGAATCTTTTGTGAACGTTTGAGGAACTTGATTGTTGATGAACTCAGATTTGGTTTGGCTACACGATTTTAGGCTACCTGCATAGACTTTGCTGATATTCTTGAGATAAAAGACGAATCTCCAGGTTGATAAATTAATGTTAAACTAAGGTTGTTTTTAAGACATCTTTAGACACCAACATTTTGGTGCCGTTGCCGGGGAGAATGTCAAAGGTAGCATAGGTTGTGTCTTTGGAGAACTAGGTATTGAAGACAGAAGGTAAGAACCTACGCAGGTAATAAGTAAAATGCTTATGCCAACGCTTACCTCCAGTTGACACTTAAGAGGCTTCGTAGGTGCTTTCTTTTGTTGAAATTTCTTTTGTTTTTGTGTGAAGTGTGTATGACTAGAAAAAAGGATCTTGACAAACCAAAACCCCCACCAAAAATTTCCAAAACCCAGGGTTCGGTGATCCCTGGAAGAAGCACTTTCATAGACGAAATCATCAAAAAGGGTGAATGTCAAGCTTCAGTTGGACCTAGGAAAGGACCCACCTGAATCCCTTAGGCAGTAGTTTCACCAACTACGGCCCACGCTGAGATTCATAGCAAATTTGAAGGGACTGAGTAGATTTTTCAGAATACAGATCTCCCACCGCTCAACCCCTTAGAAGAGGGAAGCTCTAATAATATGGAGGAGGGAATAGGAGAAACTAGCGGGGTTGCCAAGGCATACCCACCACCACCACTACCTAATCTTGAGTCTCCTGCAAAAGAAGAAGGCATATCCGAAATCCCAGATAAAGGGAGTGCAGTCAAATTCCTTGGAAGACCAAATAATCAACAATTTCAAATAGAATACCCGGATCAAGAACCTCCTGAAAATTTTTGGCACATTTTCGACCAAATGGCACAAGCAAATCAACAACAACCCCAGACCTCCATGTTGGAGTATCCAATATTTTATCCAATTGCCAATGCCCCCATGAAAGCAATCCCCTTACAAAGCCTGCCAACCTTCCATGGATTGATTTCAGAAGACCCAGATGCATTCCTATTTGAATTTGATGTCCTATGTAGAGGGTATGACTACACCTCTGAACCCCCAAAATTAAAACTATTCCCCTCTACCTTGAAGGGAGCAGCCCTACGTTGGTTCATGGGATTGGGAGGTGGAACCATCAATTCATGGGACTAGATGAAACAAACCTTCTTGTTAAAATATCAGGATTATTGCAGAACCAGAGACCTAAAAGATGAAATCTTTCAAATGACTGCGAAAGAAAATGAATCATTAGAAGAATATGTCGAAAGATTTCAGTATAATTTGTAAAGATCACCCTATGGTACATTACTAGGTCCAGTACTCAAAGAAACTTTGATTAAAGGTATGAAAGATGAATGGGTAGAAACATTGAATTTAATGGGGAAAGGTGACATTTATCAGGAAACTAATGAAGACATTGTTCCATTGTGTATTAGGTGCTCACGAGGAAGTACACGGACCAGGTCGGGAATGCGGATGTCCCTCACATTGATATTGGGAAGACCATGGAAATCAATTCAGTAGGGTGCAATGAACTTCAGTAGGGTGCATCCATTCATATTGGGCATTCATTGATATTGGGCAGACCATGGCTTGCGACAACTGATGCATACATAGGCTGTCGATCGGGTACAATGACAATTGCTAGAGGAGGGGTTACAAGGAATCTCATCTTATATCCTCCAGCCAAACCTAGTCCAATAATTGTACACCCGTAATTGCCACCACCACGATATCGTGAGAAAGATCTGCGTGCCCCACTAACGATGGAAGAAGCCCTCAAGCACAAAAATAAACTAGAAGATGATGTAATCAATGGGTTTTTTAACAACCCAACCGCTGTAAGTAACCCAACATGCCAGATGCTCCAAGTTGTTCTATACTGTGAAGCACAGCGAGACCTGTTGGAAGATTTAATGGAACAACAAATTCCAACTACCGCTGTTCACAACAAAAAATCCGTTGAGATCGCACCAGGGAAGTCTCTGAACATTAATGCCAACCTAGGAGAGAAAAAACAACAAAAGCTAATCCAAAATCTCTCTAAATACCAACAAACTTTTGCCTGGGAGTACTCTGATATGAAAGGTATTGATCCACAACTCTGCACACACCACATTTATATTGAGAAAGACTCCTGACCTATCCGACAACCACAAAGAAGACTGAACCCCCACCTCAAAGATATTGTTAAAGAAGAGCTACAAAAGATGTTGGACGTAGATTTTATATACCCTATCTCATATAGTCGATGGGTTTCCCCATTAGTCATTGTCCCAAAGAAAAATGGGAAGTGGCAAATTTGCGTTGATTACAGGGAACTAAACAAATCTACTCAAAAAGATCATTTTTCATTACCTTTCATCGATCAGGTCTTGGATACCTTGGCAGAGAAGAAATTCTTCTCTTTCCTAGACGGTTTCAGCGGCTACAATTAGATCCAGATTACCCCATAAGATCAGGATAAAATGACATTCACATGTCCTTGGGGTACCTTTGCCTACAAAGTATTGCCCTTCGGACTCTGTAACGCTCCAACTACATTCCAAAGGGCCATTCTAAGCATATTCAGTGATCTGATTAGCGAAGGGATCAAAGTCTATATGTATGATTTCACCCCGTACGATGATGACTTCGATCAAGCCTTGAATAATCTGGAGAAGGTATTGGAATGGTGCATCGCTACTAGGCTATGTTTAAGCCACGAAAAATGTCACATGATGATGATAGAAGGTGTGGTATTAGGGAATTACATTTCTGCAGATGGAATTAGAGTAGACCCAGCAAAAATTGAGGTAATTCTTAATATACCTACTCCACACACACAAACTGAGGTACGTAGTTTTCTTGGTGCTTCAGGATACTATCACAGATTTATGCCAAATTTCTCAAAAACCGCTGCACCTTTACATGCTTTGACAGGAAATGTAGAATTCCAATGGTCTGATAAATGCGATGTGTCTTTTGCAGGACTCAATAAACTCATCTCAACAACACCAGTGTTGAGAGGACCGAATTGGAAAATACCATTTCAAATCTCCACTGATGCCTCAGACATTGCCATAGGCGTTGTTCTGGGACAGGAAGAAGAAAAGAAACCCTATGCCATTTATTTCACTAGAAAGAATCTAACTCCAGCTGAACTTAATTATAGAGTAACAGAAAAAGAGTTCTTAGCTTTTATACATGCCATCAATAAATTTCATCATTATATAACAGGCTATCCAGTTATCTTGTATACTGATCATTCTGCCATTAGATATCTAGCTAATAAACCAATTAATAATGGACGGGTCACTTGATGGTTGTTATTACTGCAAGAATTTGATATCACCATCAAAGATCGACCTGGGAGAGAAAATCTTGTCGCAGACTTCCTGTCCTGATTCCCAAAAATAGACGCATCATTAAGAACCGAGGATCAATTCCCAGATGAGCATCTATTTGCTATCGACAGAAAACCACCTTGGTACGCTGATGTAGCAAACTATCTAGCAGCGGGAAGATTACTAACACATTTATCATCCAGGGAAAGATGACTGATCATCGAGCGTAGCGCACAATTCACTTGGATCAGTGGATATCTTTTCCACACAGGAGATGATCTCCAGATTCGGCGATGTGTACGAGAGGACGAAATCTATGACATACTGAAAGCAGGAAATGATGAGCCCTGCGGGGGGCATTTTGAAGACCGCAGGACTGGACACAAAATCTTACAGATGGGATATTATTGGCCCTCAATATTCAAATATGCCAAGAAATATGTCCAGACATGCGACAACTGTCAGCCGATGGGGAAACCAGGTCAGGCTGATCAAATGCCCTTGAAAACACAACTAGTTGTAGAACCATTTGAAAGATGGGCACTAGAATTTGTCAGCCCCTTTAATCCAAAGTCAAATCAAAAGGCCTATATTATCGTTGCAACAAACTACATGACCAAATGGGTAGAGGCGGAAGCTTTACCAAATGCAACAGAAGAAGTAGTCATCAAATTCCTTTTCAAATTGTTTGTACGGTATGGACTACCCAGAGAAATAATTACTGATGGAGGGTCACAATTTACAGGTCATAGAATCACCACCACCCTAGATGGCTATCACATCAAGCACAGAGTTACCTCTCCATATCACCCACAAGCAAACGGGCAAGTAGAAATCACCAATAAGGTCCTAGAGGCAATTCTGACGAATACAGTCTCAACAAACCAACAGAATTAGGCTACTGAGCTCCCAAATGCCTTATGGGATTATCGTACAACCTGGCATAACACCACTGGCTACTTGCCTTACCATCTAGTCTATGGTAAAGAACCCATCTTCCCAATAGAATTCGAGATCAAAACCCTAAGAATGGCCCAGGAAATTGGACTAAATCTTATAGAAGCACATAAACGATGCTTTCAACAACTCAACGAATCGGATGAATCACGCTTGTCTATTGTGGAGAGCACAAATGTTATCCAGCGATAGAGAGCAACCTGGCGCGACAAGCATATTAAGAATAAGTCATTCAAGAAAAGCGACTAGGCGCTCCTCTATGATTCCATATTTCAGGACTTTCCTGGGAAATTACAGACACGATGGCTTGGGCCATATGAAATTAATGAAGTCCATGATAATGGCATGGTTACTTTGAGCACCATCGATGGGTCTGGATCACCCTTTCTGGTCAATGGACACCGACTGCGACTTTACCATCAGCCACCTTCAAAAGATTCTTTCTATCAAGAAGTAAGTAAAGACTCTACGGTGTAGATTTTGGCTGGCTAGGAAGGTAACCCAGCCACCCCAACTCCATAAATGATGTATTCTGTTTATATTGTACATACTGCACATAGTTTTCCAACTGAGTGGTTAGTTTTTTTGTTTTATAAAAATTCATCTAGGAAACAAGAATCAAGGCAAATAACCACAATTAGCACCTTCTTCTGTTCCATACTCCCATTTTG
>JASDQU010408571.1:0-10563 GCA_032191745.1 Picea mariana
GGCCAACTCCAACACTTAGAAATTTTTGACCAAATCCTAGAAGAATTTGGACCATTCATCTCCCAGTCAAAATGATTATGACTGTTGATTCACCAAACTTCACCCAAATCTATTAATGAATCTCGACCATTGATTTGATTCATTTTACTAGCCGTCGAAAATGAATCTTGATTGTTGATTCTCTTCTTTTTGCAAACACCGAAAACAAATCATGGTATTTGATTTGTTCCCTTTGCAAAACTTTTAAAACTCATAAGTTTGAATCAACCCACGATGAATCTACATCATTGATCTCAAAATAAACCACGATCTTGGTCATCAATTCATCAAACTCTCCTAACTCCTTTGGCCACCATTAGAATGTGAATTTTCGACCTTCAAGTCGAATTTAGCTCTGTGACCTGCAAATTAACGCCTCGGATCATCTCTCTGATCCCTTTGAGGCATTTAAAACTCAAATTTTCTCATGAATTTGAGGATTTCACTATGATTTTTCACCATTTTTCCCTAATTCGTCACAGATTGAAATCTATAATAGAGATTTTTTCCAAATTCATGTTATTTCTTGGCCCATATAAGCCTGGCATTTGAACCAAAATCTCTGATACCATAATGTAATGTACCTAGTCTTCAACTAAGGAACATTACGTGCAAAAACACATTTAAAATTAAGATTTTCTACTCAATCATTTCCTATAGCCTACCAACTACAAATCACACATGAATTTAACCATTTCTAATACCATAATTCTAAATGCATCTACAACATAAAGAAAACCATTAATGCAATTGTTCAAGCAAAAACAACAAACACACAACATTCATATTAATTATTTACACAATGGAACATCATCATAAAAACAACCAAAAATTTATTTTTATATGTAGTTAACCAACTGACTGTGTACGAGGGATGAACCTCCCATCCATAAGCATTGTTTCTCATCTTCTCTCAATATAAATCCACCGCCAAGATGAGTCCATAAGGAGATATATCCCTATTGGTTTTCCACTCTCCACACACAGCAGCCCCAAACCCAGGTTCTACTCCCATAGCATTTCCAATCCTCTGGCTCTCTTCCCCACAACCTACACAACCCAAGGAATGTACCCCCTTCACTTCTCACAGTCCCTCAGGATGTAACATTCAAGGCTTCCATTGCACCTGGTTTCCAGGAATATTTCATTTAGGGACTCCAGGAACTCCCAACTACTTCAGGGGTGTTCACAATAGTCTTCACAAGGCTCTTGAACCATTTCCTCAACAAGAAAATGTACAACGGAATTACAACTCATTTTTCAGGCACACGTGTCTCTTTCTTAGCATAAAACACAAATAAACAATGGCTTCCCTCAAGCACAACATGGTTGGTGCTCTTTCCAGCACTCATTTCCCCTCTTGTTGCCCAAAACCTACATGTAAAAATTATCCCTATTTTGCATGTGAAATTCCCTTCTTCTCCCTTGCTTGCTTGACTCTCACTCATCCTAAATATGATTGTACCTTGGCACGTTCTCCCTAATAACTATGGGATGTGACTCCTCACACCCACCCTCTTACATGATTTTAATGATTGGCTTTGGGAGCACTTAACTACAATTTAGAAGGTTATACACAATGATAATAATAATTTGGGAATGTGGGTATGGATTAATACCCATGAATAAAATCCCCCTTTGACCTCTCTCTCTTGTGGAATCATAGCCCCCCATCATTTTCATCCCTCTCGTATCGCATCCAGTGATTATCATTTTTATTAATTATTTCAATGTACATGATATACAATTTGGCTCTGGCCACCTTAAATCAGTACGGGCTCTTCGCCCTAACACATCGACTCACCAACATAAATCTCATTTATACAATTACAATATAATTCGAGGGGATTTAAAAATGGGGATGTTGTATTCCACACATTTGTTATAGCATCAATTGTCTCCACATTTGCATTGATGACTTTTTTGCCCTTTTTCCTGTCCTACTTGAAGACATCAATTCCCTATACCTCCTCTGGATTCTTCAAAAAACATTTGTTTCCAACTTACACACACCCTAATAGTTATGCAACGCATGTATATGTGATTTTCTCTAAAGAAAGTCACATACATACCAATTTTACTCAAAAAAATATAATTTCCACAATTTTGGGCGGGGTTCACAAGTTTCTTGATTCTTAACCCCCTAATTCCCATACATAATGAATTATAACCACTCCAACCACTTGGATATGGTATAAATTGAGCACAAGCCATGAGGAGAGGATAATAAACCTTGAATCAAAGTTATGATGGTTATTTCCCACCTTGTCTGCAAGCCCTTATATCCTCGTTGTTGTTATTGTCCTCAAACTTGGAAACCCTCGTTTCCAACCTTTCCCATGCACACCTTTATCTGACCAAAAATTCTCCCTTGATCTTCTTTGGGTCTATTTTTGCATTGGAGTCAGAAGTTCATCATATATTCAGTAATCTGGGTGGAGGGACCTGGAGTCCGTTCAAGGAGCAATGTTGCAGCAGATGTAGGTGATAAATACCCCTAAAATCTATTTTCAATCAATAAAGATACACTTTCCTTTGAACTTATGGTATTCTTTGTATATTTTCATTGTATTTGAATATCTCTTCACTTAAAATACTAGTTGTTGCAATTATTTCTATTTTTTATCAAATTCATAGAAGTTAGTTATGAGATAATTGTTGTCCTTTATAGTCTTGCACTTGAAAGTTTTGCAGGTTGACAAAGGACCAATTTGGAAGGAGTGTGAAAGCTTTCAGCCTTGGGATATTCATCAATCGTAGGACACCAAATAAGTCTTCCTTCCTTCATTATCAATAGTTAGTTATTTGATCAAGTTAGTTACAGATTTTTGTTTTCCTTTTTGGGGAATTGGTTGATCTTCAAATGGTTAGCGATTTGTTGTGGCTTTGACTCATATCCATAGGGATTTTTCCCTTAACAACATTATAGTTCAAATAGCATTGCTAGATTTAGATGAAAACACAAGATCATTTTGGACTAGCCATAATTAGTGATAGACACCCAAAGTTGAAAACTATGTCACAAGATCATCATTGAATATTTGATCAAATTGAAGCATCTTCCTTCTAGTGATGCCATGTGGGAAGCATAGAATTAAATTCAGAAGTACCTTAGATTACCAAACATTTTAGGCCAAAGTTTACTCTAAGAGGTATTGAAGATATTACACACCCACCTAGTATTTATTTTCCCAAGTTTATTAGTCTATGTTGAGGGCACACCTGGTCAAAGATATTCTCCTCTAGATGGGAATATTCTCCCCTAGATGAGGGTGCCACCATCTATTCAATCATTACTCGATTGTATGTCAATTAGACTAGTGGAGTCAAGTCCTGCATGGAAACCTCAATATTATCACCAGGAGGGTGCACTCACCTTCGTATCATCACCAAGAGGGTGCACTTGACATGCATGAGGCTTGGAGGGTGCACCACATGTGCATGCATGAGATTTTCTCCACTCCACTTGTCTAGACTAGTTAAATTATGACTACATGGTCGGTTAACTAGGACTAGGTGGCAGTTCACTCATGTTTTTGTCAATGTGTGTCAACATCTCTCTAGAGATCACTACTATGGTGCATTAGTTCAGCCATGTAGAGTATATCATGTGTATTTTTCCATTCTCTCATTTGGTTAACACAATTCTTTATTCTTTCTCTCCAATTCTTCTCTCAAATTTGCTAGTTTCGTGTTCATTGTTTCTAGCTAGATTCTTTGATNTGCTAGTTTCGTGTTCATTGTTTCTAGCTAGATTCTTTGTGTAGGTTTCAACCAAATTTCATAAGAGGGAGGGAATGTCATGTACCCACCCACATTAGTACTCTCTTCTTATTCTTATCTACATGTATCTCTATCTTATTCTCTTTTTACCATGATGTGTAAGGGCCACACTATTTGTCCCAAGTCAACAATGTTCTTCTTCTTTCTTTACTTCCACTTTTCAAATAAGGCATTACATGTATGAAGGGGTTATTCCGATATATGTGAACCCATTTGGAGGTTACCACCTTAAAGTGATCAATAATATAATACCTTCTTCTTTTACCTCGGTACTTGTTATTTCTTGATATTGGATGTTAATGGCATATTTCTATTTATATCACCAATTGTGAGTAAAGTATCCTTCCAAGCAACATTGAACTACTCAAGGCAGCGAAGAAGATAGAAGCGTACTTCAAATATAGAAGCCTATGTCTGAAGGTAAGAGACAAGAATGCTAACTTCTTCCATAAACCAGAAAATGCCAAAATAATTAAAAATAATATTTCAAAAATTACTCTTCTAGACAACAACAAAATAGAGGACTTATTAGATATTCTAGAATCAAATCACTTTCACTTTCACTTTGAAATCGTGTACATAGAATCCCCCTTCAAATGCTAGATATTGGGAATATATGATACCCAAATCCCTTGTTTGCTATGAAAAGGGGAGAACTAACTATTTTTGAAACACTAGACAGATTGGCAAAGCACTATCACTAGCTTTGTATGGTGATCATTGATAAAGCATCCCTTATAGCTGCAACATTCTTGTATCAAATTGAAAAACACCTATGACAAATAAAGCATAACTAGTATCATATTTTGGCAACGTCGACATAATAATTTTAGGAGAATTTCGTCAGGCACAACCTATAAAAGATTATTGGATTTTTCAAAACCCAATATAGAACAAAGAAAAAATTTCATATCATTTATGGAAAGAAGAACTAAAATGCTCCAAGTTGCACACTATAATACATCAAAGAGACGCAGACTTTGTCAAAATATTGAACAAAATAGACTGAGCCAACAATCTGACTAAGATATAGGATACATAAATTCATGTTGTTATAGATCCATGCCATTGCATCCATTACTTCCATACTTGTTTCATAAAAACAAAGATGTTGAAAGACATAGTGAAAAAATGCTTTCGCTGGTAAACTTAGAGTTTGCAATTCCTTGGGAAATTGATGAACATCAAAAAAAACAAGGAGGTTTCAAACCTTGTGACAAAACAATAACCTTGTCGTTGAAAATACTAATCAAATTAAAAAAAGCTTGAGTTGTCTGTCAGAACTATAGCATAGAATATTATCTTATTAATGGTGTTGATGGAACATTGAAGGCGTACACAAAGAAAACCGAAGATTTCGATGTTGTTTGGATATACTTCATAGATCCGTTGATTGGAAATTTGCAAAGTAACAAATTCCATGACCTTTATGACATAGATACTCCACCAACTTCGACATTAATAAGGCGTGACTACTATTATATGATAATTTTTTATTATATTATGTCAACAAAACTAATATACTTAGGTATATTAAATTGATGGCGGGATTATGTGTATTGCATCATATGTCTGAGAGTCTTGCTATTCTTCTAATGAGATGGGCATTAATCTCAAGCAATTCATCCAACCATATCTTCCCTGCCTCATACTAACTTACAATAAACTTGGTTGCTTCTTCTTTCAACCCTTTGAATTCTACCACCTAAGGAGCACCCAAGTACATTCTTATTCAAGCATTATCTAAGACGATAGTCTCATCTCTCCATTTCCCTCCAATTATTGCTCATTGTTTGTAACTTTTCCAATGTTTTTTCTAATTCATTTCATCCATTATGACATCCCTAATTCTTTGTAGACAACACTCCATCTCTAATATTGGTCTTTTGTTGAATCTTTTCTTTGTTTGAATCTCTATTATTCTTAACATCATGCTTATATCGGTGTTTTTCGATGCCATCTCTACTAATTTTACAATAATTTGTTTGCCCACAACTATGTTAAACTCTCTAACCTACTTGACAACTATGTTGTCTTCTGAATCCTTTTCTTAAAGGGTTGAATTACTCATTGTTATCTTATTAGTCCCAGCCTCTGGCCATGGACTATAGCTTCTGCCTCGCAGTCAAAGATCATTGATCGCCTATTACCTTGTAGATTTTGTTGCATTAGTTGGTGCATTTTTCTAATTGACTCCTTATTAGTTCCAAAGTTTTCCATGGTTTCGGGATATCCTTTATTAATTCTCTTTTTCAAAATTAAAAATCCCTTTTAACAATTTCAAAAAATCTATATTCTAATTTTTTAATTGGCCCACTACATATTGATGTGACTAAATAGCCCTAGTGGAGGGAAATATTATTTAATTATTTGTCAGACTTCAAAATTAATTTAAAAAATGAGTAAATACGATTGATTGAATTGATCAATTAGTTCAATTTCATTTAATAAAAGTTACAAGCTAGAGCTTGTCATTGTAGTCGATGGCCTGGAGCTTGTCACTGCAGTCAATGGCTGGTCGTGGCCATCTGCATGCCCTCACACAAGACCCAAAAATCACAACTTGGCATGTCAACACTCGTGAAAATTATTCTTCATAGCATGGGTTATATCTAGCCTTCCCATTTGCCTTTCTCCGAGCTCGCCAAATTTGTAATATGTGCCAATTTCTCCATTGTTGGCATGAATGTCAGTCTCATGTGGAATTCTGTTGGTTTTTACCAGGTGAGATTGATAAACTTCCTTTCTCTATTTTGCAAATAAATACACTTCCTTTCTCTACTTTTCTGTCCATTTATATGTAAATAAATAAATTACCTGATGTCATAGTTACATACAAGTGTTAAATTTTTTTACATTGAATCTAATACATGCTAAAAAAAAATATGGCATCCGAAAAAAGTGCAGAAAGTATGGAAAATTGCAGTAACCTATATGATTCAAAATGAAAAATATTACACAAATTCTTGAAATTTACTATTCAACAAACATTAAACAAGGAATCAAAGGAAAAAATGACAAAGAAAATCAAGTAGCAAAGGAAGAAAATCAATGCAAGAGATTAAATCATTAATATGATCCTAGAATCTTTTGTAAAATTAAGAATATTGGCAGATAAATGTTTACCGACTTCCTTGCAGTAAATGCTATAATTTGAACTACCATATCTATGTATTATTATTTTTAAACAATTAAGGCCTTTAGATAAGCATGCCTCATGTTGGTAGACTTTTTTGAATGGTTCAGTATTAGTTTGTACAGTAGCTTGCTCAGATTGAATTTTATTCTATAAATATTTGAACTTTTTTATGATAACTATTCTAGCTTAAAAAATGATGAAATAAAGCAAAAATGGATTAACAAATATAGGTTAACAAAGATTCAAACTTACTTTGAATTCCCAAAAACAGATATACAGGTCTGTGTAAAAAGAATTGTTGCCAAGAAGAGCCCTCCAAGACCCGTATTTTCATGGCGAGAACTCGTCTTTTGCAATCTGTTCTTGCATTTCAATAAAGTAGCATGGTTGATTCTAGGGTTTTGAATGTGTTTCATCGCCACCTTCTTCTTTCCCATTCAAGTAATTTATGCACCGGAGATGGGATGTCTAGTTTCCAAGTTTTGTGGTAACTGCACGACTAGATTTATATTGTAATTTTTAGTGTAAGCATCTCCTATGTCCATATCAAGCATCAATATCTATTTTTTTTCCATCGCCCAAAGAAACCTTGGCTGGAAAATCCAGTCGGCTCGTACAAGAAGTATCAAATATTTTCCATTGGAGAGAATCTAAACCCTATAAACTATTTATGTATGCTCACTTCTCTATGTGGAAAAGTGAATGTAAACATTCAAGGTATCAATATGATTAATGGTAAGTTTAACCGGTTGGAATGGAGCAACATCAAAGCAGTCTCACTTTTACTTTTACGAAAACTCTCCTCCGTTACCAAAGTTTCATTTCCAATGATGGTTGGATCTATCCTTTATGGTAGAGTTCAATGAGAGTTATTGGACGTGAATGTGAGTTCTATTGGTCATTAACGAAGTTATCCTTTATGGTATAGTTCAGTATGATCCACCTTGACATTTTAATTTTAAATTAGAATAAGTTAGTTTACAATCCAGTTGTAAAAAATGAGTGAGTTCTACATTGTTAAAATAAATTACTATCATATTCTTAGTTGAAAACTATATAAGTAGTGCATGTATTTGATGATGGTGAATATAAAATGCCTTTGCATTGTATTATTAGCTATATCGAAAGTGTGTAAGAGTTAAAAATAAATAATTAAAATACATGCACTCCACTTTAGCAAATGCACTCCACTTAAAATACATACGAGGCAAGAGCCACAGTAACTAACTACAAATCAGAATGAGGGAGATCATGATTCATAGAGGGAACCAATTCCTTATCATAATTAGAGGTATCAGTTTTGCGAGGTCTCTTTAGGTACAACTACCTCCCTTGAGGAGGAAAGCTTAGTATCCATGTCTTCAACTCTATCCCCCAAGGAAGGACAAGATTCCCCGATCAACACTTGTTGTTGTTGAGTTACTTCACTTTGATCATCATCCACTACAAGGAAAATACCTTTTAGTGGAGGTTTCTAGTGTTACGAAATTGGAAAAAATTGTCAAAGAAACCTCCGCTACAACATATGTTTTCGATAGCGAATGTTTTTGCGAATACTATAACAAAACTTGATTATAACTAAAACAAATTGGGTTGTCGGAGGTGTTAGAAGATGTTTACAAATCGGTGTGTTTTTATGAGGAACAAGCACCGGTGTTGTACACTTAAAGTCAAGCACCGGAGCAGTAAAATATTTAAGCATCGGGGCATTTGTCTTAAAAGCACCGGAGCTTTGGGAGAGTAAAAAATAATTAACCACAGGGGATTTCTACTTAGAACGCATCGGTGCATTGTTAATAAGAAGGCATCGATGTTGTATAAAATAATATGCATCGATGTGTTACTTGGAACCCCCCCCGCGGTGCATTAAAAATAGAAAGCACTGGTGATTTTTAGTAACAAACAAGCGTTGGTGCTTATCAATAACACAATAGCACCGATGTGTATTAATAACACAAATGCATCAGTGCTTATTAATAATCCTAAACCACCGTTTATTATTAATAACACAAAAGCATCTGTGCTTCATATACGCTTAACGCACCGAAGGCCAATTTTTTAATATAATTTTGTGGTATTAAATAAATATTGAAACCGGTGCTAATTGATTACATAAAGGCATCGGTGCGCATTTTTTATGAAATGCACCAGTGCGTTTTAATATTAGACATGTTGATGAGATTAATAATTAAAATACACCGAGAAACATCAACATGTGATAGTGCAATTATTGTTATTTTTTAATTCCATTATTTATCAAAAAAAATACATATATATTATATTTTGATTAGTGAATTTGGATATGATGTTTGGATTAATTTGTTATATCATCGGATTTTGCATCTCTTCATTATAATAATTAGTCATCCATATATTTAATCGGTGATGTAACATTTCACAACAACATTGGACAACGCAATAGAATAAATTAAAACATATTTTATTATGTGAATAAGAGGGTCTTTGTCATACAAAATAGGACACTTATCGATAACCCTTGTCTTTCAATTGGGACACTATGTCCATTACATTAAACAAAAATGTTTGATTTTCACAAACAATTATTTCAAAAAAATACAATTGCAGCTTGCATTGATATCCAAATATATTGGTCATCATTCTTCACTAGAACTGTTGTTAGTGCTTGAGCTACTTCCATGCCTTGGGTTATTTTGTTGAATGTTTGGTCAATTGCCTTGATTGTTTTCATCTTCTCAATTTCCATCTACAAACATAAAAAGAAACTGTAATGATTCTAACTATATTGGTGAGAATAATGAAAATGTAAATAAATAATATACATGAATGTAAATTGAAAAGTGATGTACCTGCAAAGCAAAAATTGACTCATGAGTCATACACATATGTTCAAAATCAAATATCATGTTTGTTTCAACATTTCTTTGGTTAGCTCAGTTCCAAACATTGTTTCCTACAAGTTTTATACCCCATAATAAATCATAGATTTAATATAAAGTATTATTTTTGTTTCAATAATTATAAAATGATAGAAGTAAAACAACATAAATTATACTTACAAATTCCACAATTAATTTTTGATATGCCAACATATACTCACAACCCTTAATTAACCCATTGTCAAACAATTTTTCTGATGGCTCTTCTTTGTATGTTAGCACATGTTTGAAAACATTAAAAGATGGTTGATGTAAAACAACTTAAAATATACAACAACAAAAAAACCTTAAGTTGTTATAAGGAAATAACAATTACTCACAAACTTCGCTATCAACCCTTTTCTTCCTTGTCGTCTAGTTTTATTTGCACAATGAGTTCTATTTTCTTTTATTTTCTGTAAGAGAATATTTGAAAATTAATATTTAATGTTAAACTAATTATTTGTACCTAATAGAAAAAATCAATGATTACATACATTTGAAGCATGTTGTTGTTAGCATAGTTCCTCCTGCGATGTAATTATGTCCATTTCTTTGACCATCTCTTTGTACACTTTTTTGGATATTCCTATTGGCATATTTCGGATATCAGCTCGTTGGTTCTCTCGTATTTTCATAATTTTCCTGGAAAAATAACATGACAATAAAGTATTTTTATATTGATATATGAAAACTAAATATCAC
>JASDQU010408576.1:0-10564 GCA_032191745.1 Picea mariana
TTAATTAATTAATTAAATCACTTTAATTAATTATTAACCTTTTTACCTTTGAAAAGCTCCTTATCTCTCCTTGTGGCTTCCTTGGCCACTAAAAGTCACTTCTAGCCATCCCATCCTGTAGTGTTGCTCCTCCCGATTCTAATGAGCTATTACACTGAGAGGTTCCTCCAAGTAATGTACCCAAAATGACCTCTTCAATGAATTCCATTGACTTATAGCTCAAAATAGTCAAAATCATGGAAATCATCAGAATGCAATGAAACCAAAGCCAACCTGTGCGGAATGGCTCATAATGATGGAATATACTGAGAAATGCAAGATGGACCCCACAATGCCTCTCAATAACCCCTGTACTCGCTATAACCTCCATCTGGCTACTCTGGTCATCATAACCCTCTGCACTGTGATGATATCCCAAAGTGGGGACATTACAAACACAGAGAACTCCATCAAGCTCCAGGAATCCTCCATACTCGAGTCGGAATCTAACCCTTCCAACTCCATGTACAGCTCGCGCCATACCACCTTCACTCTCCACTAGTCGATCAGAACCTGTCTCTTTGATAATAAGGAATACTCGCCAGATTCTCGTCATGTGACAAGAGGCTCCATTGTCAACAATCCATCTGAAATCACCCCCAAATACTCCACTACCGACACTGGATACTAGAGTAACCAAAGAAAATTCCTTGTCATACTTGGAAGAAAAGTCCTCCATGGTTGTTGTAGCAACTGTCTCAAGCCCCTCCTGTTCCTTCTTCTTCCTCTCAGGACAATGAAAAGCAAGGTGCCCCAACTGGTTACAACAGTAACATCTGACTTTACTCAAATCCCTCTCGGAATTTCCTTTCTTCTTGCTCTTTGCAACAAGAGCAACATTCTTCTCAATTATTTCTTCCTTTTGGCCACTGCTATGAGATCCCTCCCGGATCTCCTCCTGAGTGAAATCGTATCATAGTCTGCTCCAATCTGGAAGATGTTCACGACCCACCACACACTTCACAAAGACTTCTCATTCCTTGGTGAAGCCTTTCAAGGCTATCCTCACCAACTCGGAATCCGATATGACCTCCCCAACTGCAGCCAGCTCATCTTTCACTTGAGCTACCTGGGTAAGATAAGAAGACACTCTCCCCCCTTACCAATCTTGGTATCATACAGTTTATCCTTCAAGGCCATCTGTCGGTTTTCATTCTTCGCCTCAAATAAGTTCTTAAGTGCATCCCACATTTCTTGGGTTGTCTTCTTCTCAGCCAAGTGTAGAATAAGGTGGTCCTTCACCCCATCCAGAATAATCCTCTAAGCTTTGGCCTCCTTTACCTCATGCAAATCCAAAGCAACAGGATCTACTATGGGAGCCACAACAACAGAACTGACATAGTTCCAAATCTTGTTCTCCTTGAGAACAACTAACATCTAGACCTTCCACTGCAAATAGTTGGAAATATCATCCAACCAATCCTCAAATCTAATGCATGCAGCCATATTCCCTATCACTGTTCAAAGGAAAACAAACAATAGATTTCCCCTTCAACCCTTGCCCAAATATCTCACTGCTCACTCTCACTCAGAGCCCAAGCTCTGATACCATGTAGAAATTGTTTTAAATGACAAAATCAGCAAGACTATATCCTGTCATACACTTAGCAACCTAGAGATAATTGTCTTCTATGAACTCTCAAATGTTTAAACCCACATTCAAAAATTACCATAAGCAAAAATACAGATTGCTAAGCAATTTTGCAGCGGAATAAACCTAATGAACAGCAACCATTAAACTCAGAAAAGCTCAGAAATTTAGGCAATGCCAGGGAAAACCTCAATGTGGGGAAACCCAAAGAGAGAGAGAGATTTTATTAGCTTCAGGAAAGATATATCAATAGCAGCAATACATTTACAGCCAAAAGAAATAACTTACGTCACCAAACAGTCCCAAATTCTTGCCTCGAAATACGTGCCCAGAAAATCCGTACTATTGTATGGATTTGATCTCTTTCAACACCTCGAAATTTGTGCCAACTAACTACTGTACGGACATAAACAAAAAATTTCCCTCTTCACCAACAAAAAACACTAGAAAATTTGCCTGGATTTACGTGCAGCATACTGCCTCGAAATCCATGCCCTCCCAACCTGTTGTACGAATTGTACAGACAGTATGGATCCATACAGTACGGCCTCTCTAACAGCAGCAAGTTCCAGCACTCTCACGCAAAAAACTCCTTGGGGATTTGTGCCCAATCTCTCTTGGGAAATGCACCCTCCTTGCTGCCCTCTTTCCTCTCTCAAGCTCTCTCGGAAAATCTCTCTCAAACTCTTTCTCAATTTCCTACTCTTTCTCAATTTCCTTCTCTCTTGTCTTGCACACTACCCTAGGTATTCTCTTATAATCAGAAAGTGACCCTTCACCTTCTCCAACCCTAGATCTAATGGCCAAGATCTAATCTTGCCTTTACAAGATCGAGGGTCATGATTCATTCCCTCCAAAATAAATCACTTTAAAATATTAAAGTACATTTTCACTTTATAACATAAGTGCATTTTATGAAATAAAGTCATTTTAATATTAGAAGGTACACTTCATTAAAAATTCACTTTAATAAAAGAACCACTTTATCACGATTCACAACTTTATAAAAACCCATTACAAAGTCAAGTGTCTAGTAGTGTAGGTACAAGGTTACTTCCGCATACAAGATAAACATGCAGAGTACCTCCCGAGCTAAAAAGCTAACATCTCTCCCATTGTGAGTGGCTAAGGACTGAAATTTTCGCTACCTTATGGTGTTCTCTTTGGTTATTGGCTACATGATGATGATGTGTTAGCTTATGGAGGTCATTTCTATATCTTTATGGTGGTTTATCTTGGCCTGTTAAGAGTTTATCTTTTTGCAACTTGAATTTGATAAAGGCTACACTTGTTTTTTCTTTGTTCAAAGTTCAAGGTTTTTGATAATTTAAGTAGGGAGTATAAGGGCATACAACCCTACCTAGCTCCACCATAATCTATCATAGAAATATTGTTTGCAAGGGTTTGCTAAGGAAGTATAAGGTCATACACCCCTAAGCCTAAAACCCTAGCTAGGATACTTGCTTTGGCAAATAAGAGGATTTATATCCCCAAAGAGGTAGTACCTCTATCTCTCTATCTTGTGACCCCATTAACCCAAGAATCAAAGGCACTAGTCGTTGCATTGGAGAAACAAAATATTGCATTGATAAACGTGAAAAGTCAAGGTCTTGAAGTTCTCTCACTTGGATACTATTCTGTGTGCCTTAGGCTATCTTGCCTCATTGAGGCGTCCCCTTTCTTTCACTAAAACTTGTTGCTGTTACAAAACTAACCTACAGCCACTAGGGTTGCAGAAAAGCTAACCTTATAACCTTAGGAAACCTCCAAACTAACCCTAGGAACTAGCTATGCCTTCTCTCTAACAAACTACTAACCCTAGCACACTTTTGAGGGTAATTAGGAGTAACTTTTATTGGTTAACTTTGTTGATATTTAGCTTGTTTTGCTACAGCCATTAAGGTTGTTAGCCTTTGCTGCAGATTTGTTATTTTACAGTCATACTGTCATGCTAAAGTCACAAGTTTTATTGCTAAAGTGGTGCTAGTTCTTTGCTAGTTCATCTCTCACATTTATCTTGACATTTGGCATCTTATCTAGCAGCCTCATTTAATAATTTCTTCCTGATATATATCTCTGTTTACTGCTGCTATTAGGGAGAGCAAACTTAACTTGCTTGTCCACTTGATATATTGCATTGTATACTTGGTTTTCCTTGTGTCTCGAGCAGGTACTATTACTTTGCAGGTCACTCATGCTTTGGCAACCTCAAACAACCCTCAAGACTCATTACCAAGCTCCCTTTTCCATCTAGCAACCTGACCTATAGGGGCGTTCATTCATACATCACACTTTCCATCTCAATCCCCCCTAGGGTCACCGGGATTCCCCCCTTGAGGTGACTACCTCACCTGTAAAGTGATGGGAACACCTGCCTAAGGTGACAATGGGTAGGTGCTCTCTTAGTTGTCTCCATTTTGGTGGTTGGGTCGGGCTTTGCCCAACCTACAACTTACACGATAACAAACCTAAAATTTAAAAAATTAAAATTAAACATTAAATAAATAAATCTAACCTCAAATTGACTTCTAAACCTAATTAACTAACCTGAGCACTGACCACAGTAAAAGAGATATTAACCCTTCCCCTCAGCAGAATCAGACAAATCCTTGTACATAAAGTGTCAAAAAGATAAACAACCACTTGGGACGACTGATTTTTCATCAAAGAGGACTGATATGCATGCTTTTTGCTAGTTGCAATAGTTTTATACCATGTAGCTATCTGATCTTATGATTTATCTACTCTATATGACTTGAACTTGGCATTAGTGTATATAGTGCATTGTATGAGTCATAAATCTGTTCCTGGACGAATATGATGCTTAACTGTACATTCATTTTCACTACTAGTTAGAAAATTAATGTGTTATCTATTATGGTGCTACCTACTAACATGTCTATTTCTAATAAAAATAATTTAATTTGACATTCATTTATTTTATCGGTTTATAATCTAGATATTTAAAACAAACTTCCCATATTTTTCAAATCATCAAAAATAAAAGTCTATTTTTTATATTTTTGTTAACCTCTCCATCCCCTTGTCCCCTAAAACTTGGAGTGATATCCCCCAGCCATATTAGAACCTTGTCCCGCTGTCCCCACATGCACCCTTCCCTGAATCTTGGGGTATCATAGATGTTTCCTGTAGGCTAGGTGATCATCCACCATGCAGACATCATGCTTGATCATCTCAGACCTGTTTTTTTCCTTTGTGTGTTTCAGGTTCTAGCATGCAGTCCATGGCATCCAACATGCAGGTCTTGTACTGGAGGTGTTAGAATTAGAGAAATAAAGCAGAGCAGAACTGTTTTTTTTTTTCAGTTAGCAGAACAACTATGTCTCTATTTTCAGAAAAGTAAATAAAACAAAATTGCTTGAAGTCTGAACAGAGAAACAATAAAAGAATCTAGTTGCAAACAAATTTCTGAGTGAGTACTGTCATTTAGATCTAAGCTAACAGTATTAGATATTAGCTAAGAATAGTAGATCTAGAAAAATCAACAGAACTCAAACCTAATCTACAATGCTGGTGTAGATCTCAAACTAAAGCCCAGATCTGATAATGAGCAATTTAACGAACTTCAGAAACAAGGAATAACATCCAAACTCAAGCTAATATCCAGATCTAATAAAAGTAATTTGATCTGAGTACAAACTAATCTAGATAAGTAGATGAAAAGTTTAATTTATGGATCTGATATAGATCAGATCTAAACTAGATTAGACAGATGATAAACTTCAGATCAAATAATAAATTAAACCACAATAATTTGAGCAAGTCACTTACCTTGTAGTCTTACCTTGTAGGAGATCATGCCACACACAAGTTTTGTAGAGCCACCAGAAATTATGCTAAGAAAAAATTTGGATCATAGATCTACCACATAGGTCAGATCTCTTGCCAAGAGATGAGAGGACTTTCTTGCCACCAGGATGGGAAAAAACACATAGACACCACACACAAGTTTTGTGCTTAAACCCTCACACACATATAAGAAAACCAAGGATCCAAACCCTCACACAGGGCAAGGGTTACAGACTGAATATAGAGGGCCGCGGCTCAAAGAGAGTGTTCAGAAAAGTAATGAGAGAGGCACAGCTCAAAGAGAAGGGCCGCATTCATGCCAGAGAGGTCACGGCTCAGCAGATCTTCATTAAGAGGGAGACGGCAGCTTCAAGTATTTTACACCAGCATAAAAACTCGGCTCAGCAACCTCAACACAGATTTGGCATCAGCAGGGAAAGACCTTCATTACACCTACACATGGACCTGTCAACAGGAATGACCAAGACTGAACCGAACTGTTGAAGGAGGGCCGCAGCTACAAGGAGGAGATCCGCTCACCCCTTTAAAGATAACATGAGTGTGTAATAATAGAGTAGAGAGGGACTCTATTTATACTTTTAGGCCAGGGCATAAGGGTAATAATAATTAAAAAAAAAAAATTAAAAATAACATGTTTTAATTAATATAAATATTAATTTAAACATGTTATAATTAAAACATTTAATTAATATTTTAATTAACCCTTAAGACAGAACAAGGCCCCAAACAAACACAAGCAAGGGTAAAGGGATTTTAGGTGGGGTTGCTTGGTGGCAATACTTGTCCATTCATTCTCAAAGTGACCTTATAATTTTATCATCATTGCATATGGGATACATCCCTCATGTGGTCGTGTCCACCTTCAAGGAGGGTCATACACCAACAAGATACCTGATCAAGGATCAGATTGCCCCAGAACATTCATGTGGTCTTATCCACCAAGGTACAAGACCAAGGATCAACCCATGCCCCAGGCATGGGTACCCTGGACCATGTCCAGGGGCACTAGACATATCTAGGGGCTTTAACTGCTTGGTCCCAAAACAAAAACCCCAGTCATATACTGGGGGCCCTTTCAGGGGTCTTTATTGCTTGGTCCCAGACCAAGAACCCCAGTCATATACTGGGGGCCCTAACAAGGGTCTTTTGCCATGGCACTGACTATTTGGTCCCAGACCAAGTACCCCAGGAGTGCACTGGGGGAGTGCACTGGGGGCCCTAGATCTCGGCTAGGGTCTTAGCCATCCTCCCAGAGAATGGCTCTGGCAGCTGCTCTAAATTCAACAGGGGGAGAACCACTTCTCAGCATATTCAATTTAGATAGGTCATTAAGAAAATAGTAGTGTTAAGCAAAATTTCAGTCACAGAGAATTCTGCACCTAGATTTGCTTGATAAAATATAATATGCTTGCAATTTAGTTAAATATTTACCTGCGCAAAATACTGTATAGCTCAGGCCTTGCTTTCATCCAATCTGCAAAGCTGCTTCGTGTGGATGAATAAGAACATAGAGCTGTGCGATCCGTATGGATAAACACAGCAAAGCAAATAAGGAAATAGTAGCGCTCCAAGTATTCAACAAAAAATGAAAGAGCCGATTCCCTCTTTTTTTCATCTGGTTGGCGTTGAATACTATTTCGATAAGCTGAAATAGCTTCTCGCAAATTCTGTACCAAAGGTTCAGTAAAAATTTATAATATTTATACATGTAAACAATGAACTGGGGAAAAAACAATGCATATATTTCCTGAATTTAAATCAAAATACATTTTTTTGTATCCCAATTTGAGTCTCTCATAAAGCAAATTTTCCATAATATCCTCCCTGTGTATAATATCATAAAGCCTTTTTACCTGCATAGAAGAACATTTATCTATAACTTTATCAACTTGTCTTTTTCCTTCAACACCACCCTGCAAAAAAATTTCCAAAAAGCATGAGGATCCAATTAATGGCAGCACATAAATGAGATACACTGTGAAACAGAACCTGCATATGAAGTATACCTCTAATACTCGAATAAGGCTCCGTATCACCGTATATTCACCCCTTCGCAGTGCCTCTTCAGAATCTGGAATGTCATCAATTATATCTGATCCACACTCCAACACTTTTCCCATAGAGTCTGATCTTGGAATACCTATATAATAAGACAAACAATATTATCAAAATTTAAAAACCAGACAGATAGTTTGTTCTCAACTCTCAGCAATAATTAAAAGTATAAACATTAACTACAAGAATATGTTGGAATGTGATGATGGATATGTAAATCTAACTCTAAGTAAAATTGTGCAGTTGGAGGGTTTTAGAGCAGCACTGAAAAACATGCTGGTAATGTATTTTGACTCAGCTAGGTTTGTCCACTGAAAACAGACAGGGTCCAGGCTTGTGGTCAACTAGGCAATTGGGCACAAAATAAGACTGAAATCGCAGGCTGTCTAACCGTTTGGGCCGCAACTTGGGTGATCAAACTTGACCAAATCAACCCTTCTTTAAATGTAAGTTTTAAACCTGTGAAGTAAAACTATGCATACAGATTCTTAAACAAAACAGAAATTAATCAATGGCTCATGTTATCGCACAATTTGTACTTGCCCAAAGCCCAAGGTAAGTAAGAGAGATTGGCGTAACAAACAGGATATCCTATCACTGTCACCTTAATAGGAAATTCCGCTTTTTAGGGATAGGCAAGGTCTACCCCAGGGGAGGAGTCCTCGGTAACCTAAAGGGGTGGAAAATTAGGGTTATGTTCGAGATATATTACCCCCTCTCACTGGTTACCAAAGTCACTAAATCTGTGTTCCAAAGATGAGATTAATGAAGTGTTTGATGTACCGGCCCAGAACAAGACAATACAGCATGCATATACAAAAATTCCATGTACAAATATGATAATAACACCTCAAGAGACAACGGACAATGACAATAAGTGCTAACTGATATAATTTGAAGCAGTGAATAAGTTTACAACAGCAATTGATAAAATGTAACAGCTGCAACAAATACTCCTTAGAATTGCTTGAAAAGATAGTAAAAATATAGCATTTACTAAGCAGAATGATAATCAAATGTCAGAAGCAATTTCTGAAGTGTTTAGCTAGTATTCAAAGTCAATTGTGCAGGAAATTTGCTGCATTTAGATGCCTGTGACAGTCATTTATAACAGCAGCAAATAAGTTAGTGATCTAGGCTAAACTAGGGTTAGAAATAGTTAGTTAAAGCTTAGGAGAAGAGTGTTTGAGTGTTTAATCAATCCTTAAACAAGAGAGAGGCAAGAACTAGTGTCTTATAGGGCTTATGGAGTCAAGTGGACAGCTTCATCAAAGGCTACAATTCAATTTTGATAATGCACAAAAGTCTAAGAAGGAGAATGCAGAGGAGAAGTAGTAACTTAAGTCCCCCTATGCATTTACCTCAAGAAACAAGATACGAGGGTGTAGGCAATTCTAGGCCCTAACACCTTGCTCTCCTTAGGCTTCTTATGAGATAAAACTTAGGCAAAGATAACTAGGTCAAAACCTTAGAGTGCTAGCAATTTAGGGCTCTAGGGTTTCACTAGTCACTAGATCAATTCAATGAAATTCTTGGCAAATAGAAAGTAAGAAAGTAGCAATTTAAGTTCCTTACCTCAAGCATTAAGTATACCATGCAATTTCATAATCTTGTATGAGCAAATAAAACCATACATAAACCATTCAATAGATGACAAAAATGCATATTTTACTTGCACCAAGAATAATCATGAAAATACTATGCAAAATTACCATAAAAGCTTCCAAGATTGATCCACCTTGCAACAATTAGACTTATACAAGAGTGTGCCTCACAATTTCAGTCAATATCCCTTACTAGGGTGCAAATTTAAGACCTCTCCTCGTGTGAGGAGTCGTGATGTAAAAATGAATGTACTTTATGTTTATTTATACAAAATCTTTGACCTTTAATTAATTGTAGGTCAAATAAGGCCGACCTGGCCAATTTACAAATAAATTCAAATTTGACATAAATAAAATTAATTAGCATCTAAAGACACCTCAAGGGGTGACATCATGCCATTCTAGGCTGACGTTGAGGCCCTAAGGTAGAACGTTGAGCCTAAAAGGTGGGGCGCTTGGCCTCCAAAGGCCCCAGATGAAGCCCACACATGCCACTAGGCTCATAAATGCCTCCAAAATGAAAACCCTAGCTCTAGATGACATCCAGGGTCATGATGGTGACGTCCTGGGACTTTAAAGGCCAACGTCCATGTGGAAGAGCAAGATCTCCCTGGGTCTAGGTCTGCCAGGGTGCCCCCAAAGGCAATGTCCTTCTTTCTTCCCAGTGCAAATCTTCAATGTCTCCTTACCCCTAGTTGGGGTTGCAACATCCAACTATGGGATTTAGGCCCTCATGAAGGTCCGAGATAATCATTCCCTCATGTGTACCTATCCACCAGGCAAGGTCCTGCAACAACAACAAGTACGCCTTCCAAGGGTTCATAAGTCACAGGGATCATAGCATGAAAATCACATCCAATAATTAAATTACCCAAACATGTGCATCAAACCCCCCTTAACCCAGACAATTGCTCAAAGACGTTATGCAATTTGACAAGTTAGGTTTGGAGAAGGTCTCGGAGTGTCCTATTGGGCTAACCTCCCTTAAGTTTGGGGTATTTCCCAAGTGGTAGCCAATCCAAGTCATGTAAGTGCATGAGGTGGCATGGGGTAAGTGTTTGGGCATGGGGTGCAGTAATAACAGGGAGATGTAAGTCTCACTTGTGGGTGCCTTTGTAGAGGGCGAGTTGCACCTTGTCATAAATGCAATTGTTCCCTAGCCCATTCATTGCCTTTTATTCTTAGTTTTAGTTCTTTTGATCTTTTGCTTTGTACTTCAAGGGAAAAGTTGAGGGCCACTGTCATGGCTTGATGACCAGAGGTGACAGTGTTATCCACAAACATTTCACGTTAATGAGAAGGCTGCCTCGTGATGAGATGCCCTTTCTCTTGGCTATACCACCAAGAGCCACTATCCTGGTTTGGTGACCAGATAGGTGGTAATGTCATACCGCTACATGCCCATGGTCATTATAGGTTGGCTCGTGATGAGACCTTTTATCCA
>JASDQU010408577.1:0-10563 GCA_032191745.1 Picea mariana
AAATTAAAAAAAAATATTTTTTATAATTTTTTTTTATTTTTTATTAAAACTTAAATAATTTTATAGAAGATTATTTTTTCATCACTCTTTCTTCGTGGTCGGTCTCCACGCAACAATTTTTATATTTTTATTAATGTTCTGCATAATACATATACAAAAACAGGAATCATGGTCTTAACACTTAGGCTCTCTGGCCTAATAAACACATAAGCCTACCAACTTATCAATACTCGGCTCACCAACCTACAAAACATGATTTACAATTCATAAACATGATTACAACAGGGTTCATCCTTGGGGATATTACACTTTAGTAATGAAAAGAATACAAAGGTCAAAATATTAGTGTTGGTAATGCAGAGACAGAATCAAATGGGAACAAGAGTAGAGGGGAACAAGAAACATTAATAGAGACTGTGAGAATCTTGAGAATATAAGTGTAGAGTTACAAAGAAGACAATGCAAAGATGATAAGAAAACAAAATCAAATTAATACTCAAATTATGTAAATCCTAAATCATTTGCATAGGCAGGAAAATAATGGTTTAGACTCAAGAGAGGAGAAAGGATGCAGTCATCATGAGAGAAGAGATAAATACAGAAGACCTGGTCATTCAAGAAGTGATACCATAATTCACATACATCACTCACCTCCTTATTTAGAACCAAAATTTTATACATTTGAAGACTTCATAAGAATTCCGAAAGTGTCTCATGTTAGGAACCAAAGAAGAAGACATGAATTAGATAGTTTCCAAGGAGAGTTGAGGAAACTTTAGACACCATCCTTTGATGGTGAAAGATAAAGGGAAGATGATGCTAAATACTGGTTGCATGGAATCAGGAAGCATTTTCAGTTGCAAAACTACTCATCTAACCTAGAAGCATGACCATGGTAGAATATGAAAATAAGTTCTTTGGATTGTTAAAGTATGTAGGGTTTATAAAGGATGAGAAGGTGAAGACACAAAGGTTCTTGAGTGGACTGCCATTATTTTATAAAGAGTATATTCAATATGATGATCCCAAAACTTTAAAAGATACCATTAGGAAGGATACACACCTATACGAACAAAGAAAGGGTAGAGAATCCTTACAAAAATATTGGAAGGATAAGAAGAAAGATAAATATGATCAGAGAAGGAAGGGATTAAAAACTCCTTTCAATAGAAATAGTCCTAATAAAAATCAGCAAGATTAGTCTGCTAAGGATGAGTCCAAGAGAGAAGACTCCTTGGGAAAAAGGGGAAGACCACCAATCAAATGTTGGGAATGAAAAGAATATCACATGTACAAGGATTGTCCTCATAGAGAAGACACAATGAATAACATGCACAACATCCAAGAGGCTACAACAGTGGAAGACATGAGAAAAAGTATTCCAATAATATATGCATCCTTAGAAGATCGAAAAGTGTAATACCAATCCAATATGATCGAAGTGGAAGGTAAGATAATTAATAAACCTATTTCTATTTTAACTGATTCAGGAACAAGCATTGTTACATTGATCCTAAAATAGTGAAAAGATTACATTTGGAGAAAAGTAAGCTTGAAAAATCAAGTTTGATTCAGCTAGCCGCTGAAACCAAAATAAGGGTCAATGAGAGTGTTAAGGGTTGTCCAAAAAAGTTGAATGGAATAAGTAATAATGTTGATATGAATATCATCCCATTAAGATCTTATGATATCCTAATTGAAATGGATTGGTTAGACCAATATCATGTTGTCCTAGATTTTCATAAAATACATTTACATGTCTTGATGAAGAAGGAAAACATAACACTATGAAATGAATTCCAAGACCCATTTATATAAGGAAAATTTTAACCTTATAGTCGAAGAGATATTTCAGAAAAGGTTGTCAATTGTATGCATCTCATGTGGAGGAGATAAAAAAAGACAAAAGGTCCAAGCCTTGAATATTTTTTAGTATTGCAAGAGTTTGAAGATGTATTCTAAGAAATACTAGGATTTCCACCAAAGAGGGAATTATATTTATCTATTTATTTAGTACCAAAAGCTGCCCCAGTATCGAAAAATCTGTATAGAATGAATACACCACAATTAAAAGAAACACAAATGTATCTGGAAGAATTGTTGAAGAAATGGTACATACGCCCAAGTGTTTAACTTTGGGGAGTGCCAATACTCTTTGTCAAAAAGAAGGATGGAAGATTGAGACTGTGTATTGAATTTAGACAACTTAATAAAGCCATTGTGAAGAAAAAAGAACCTCTACCTAGAATTGATGACCTTTTTGATCAACTAAGAGGGGAAAATATATTTACAAGGATGGACTTGAGATCATGATACCTTCAAGAAATAATCAAGGAAGAAAAAATTAATAATACATCCTTTAGAATCAGGTATGGACATTATTAATGTGTAGTGGTTCCATTTGGAATGACCAAAGCACCAATTGTCTTTATGTTCTTAATGAATGGAATATTCATAAATTATTTGGATAACTTTGTCATTGTGTTCTTTGATGACATACACATTTATTCTAAGTCAGAGGAACAGTATGAAAGTAACTTGAGGTGGGTGTTACAAATACTAAGGGAACATCAATTGTATGCCAAGTTAATCAAATGTTCTTTTTACCAAGAACATGTCCATTATTTGGGACACATTATTTCAGAAGAAGGTACAACAATAGATCCTAAAAATATTGGATCCATTAGAGGATGGAAAACACCAAGAAATGTTTCATAAGTCAAATCCTTTATGGGATTATCCAGATACTACAGGGATTTATAAAAGGATTATCTAATATTTCTTATACCATCACTTCTTTTCAAAAGAAGGGAATTAAATTTGAATGGACAGTAGAGTGTGAAAAAAAAATCAATTTCTTGAATGAATTACTTACTAGTACACCTATTTTAAATATTTTTGACCCAAATGAGAATTTTGTGGTATGTACATATGCATTCAAGGAAGGAATTGGTGGATTCCTCACTCAAAATGGACATGTCAATAGTTATGAGTCCATAAATATTAAAGAACATGAGAGGAATTATGCCACACATGATTTGGATATTACTTCCATAGTTTATGCATTGAATATGTGGAGGAATTTTATCATGGGAAAGAGATTTGAATTAATAACATACCATAGTGGTCTAAAATATATTTTTGAACAACCAACTTTGAATGTCAGACAGACAAGATGCCTAGAATTTTTAAGTGATTATTACTTTGACATCAATCATATCAAAGAAAAAGAAAATAAAGTTGTTGATGCACTCAGCAGATGGATACATCTCATGCATGTTACAACCATTAGTATGAATTGTTAGCCTCTTTCACATATACAATAATTAAGTCTTAGTATACCACCTTTGTATATTTTACATGCTAGGATATAGTTGTTATCCTAAGTGTGTTTCTATATTCCTATAGTTCCTCCTCCTACCTTATCTTCTGATGAGGTGTCGATGTGAGAACAATTGAGGTGGTTTCATTATTGTATTATATATTTGTATCATTAAGATGAATACAATGTTGAGAATTATGGCTTGGAGCCTTTTCCGTCAATCTTCTTGTCCTAATATTCTTATGCTCAATTTCTTCAATTGGTATCAGAGCACCTTTGGTCTTAAGGGCTTGATAGCTTCTCATGGAAGTCATCCATGATATTAATGAGTGAGAAAGATGGATCTGATCATTGATGACTCCATAAGTGATGATCGAAGAGAAAGCAACCTAGATGCCTACATCAACAAATTGCATATCTATAATCTTATGCACACCAGAAATAAAGAGTGTGAAAGAAAATTGTAGCTCATGCTATTGTTGTTAATCTATCATTGGACTTGATCTGGGCTCAATGTATAGCGATGGATTATTATCAACAACAATCTAAATCAACCTACATCACTTCCCAGAATATAGACAAAACAAGAAGAGATGAATTTGGCAACCGAAAGTTGATAGTTAAGCTCACAATTTGTGATCTGGAAAACCAGCAATGTAGATCTGCCTAATAACCAGAGGTAAGATCTATTACGCATTAAGAAGAGTCTGTATGCATAGATAATTTTTTGCAACTCCTAGATATGCAGATTATTCACAAACTTAAGACAGATCATCAAATCTATGTTAAATTATGTGACAACTTAGTGGAGTTTGTTTGAAGACTTGGACTGTGGATTTAAATTGGCAGAGATTGTTTAATTTGCTAGTAATAATGTACTGGGTAGATCAGATCCATATTATTTCATCTGTTGATTTTATGTTATATGCATGAAATCATGAGAAAGCATATATGCAGTTGTAGCTGTGATATGTATATCTCTTCTATTGTTGCTTCAATTGATCACTATGGAGGAGTGACAATAGATCTCAGGGTTTTAGGCATGTCATCTTGTTGTTTGTCCAATATATTTCTCCCATTACTGCGTGCCTATGGCGCCCATAATATTTTGGTTGAAATATGGAGATCAATGTCATGCAACGTTGAAATAAGAAAGGAAGACACACATCTCTCTTGTTGGAGTGCAACATTCTATGTGACAACACAAAGTGCATATTTGGCATGGTGATTCGAACCAATGATATTTTGATCCATATTTTCTAAGTTGGAGGTTTATCAACCATGTTTGCAGCAGAAACATGGATTTGTGACAGTGAGATTTGAAGAGAATAATTTTGGATATTGTTGGTACAGATTAGCATTAGTACAAGTAAAATAAATTTTACAGCAGGAAAATGTATAATAGGAAATTAAAGAGTATGAGATAAAGGAAGATGGATTACTTATGCATAAGAATAGAATTTATGTTCCTAGTTCTGGAGAACTTAGGAATTTGGTACTAAAACAAATGCATAATGTTCCATATGTCAGAAATCCAGGATACCATAAAACAATTGCAACATTAAGAATCCAATTCTTTTGGCCTGGATGAAGAAGGATGTTGCTGACTACATTGTCAGATGTATGCAATGTCAAAAAGTGAAAGCTAAGAATAGACACCCAGGGGGTTTTTCATAACTATTACCAATTTCAGAGAAGAAATGGGAAGTGGTAACCATTCATTTTATCACTAAGTTTCCCATAACAACAAGGCGATGTGATTCAATAATGGTATTGGTTGATAAATTGACAAAGGCTACTCATTTTATTCCCATAAAGATGACTCACACAAAAACTAATATTGCATAAATTTACATGAGGTAAATTTCTAGGTTTCATGGGATACCTAAGGAAATTGTCTCAGACAGAGATATGAAGTTTAGTTCAAATTCTTGGAGGGGATTATTTAAAGGATTTGGTAAAAATTTTCATTTTAGTACAACATATCATCCATAGTCAAATGAGTAGATAGAGAGAGTCAGCCAAGTGATTGAATACATGTTGAGAATCTATGTGATGGATAATCCCTCTAAGTGGGAAGATTACTTGCATTTGGTTGAGTTTTCCTATAATAACAGGTATCAATATCAATTGAATATGAGTCCATTTGAAGCTTTGTATTTCAGAAAATGAAATACTCCAGTGAGTTGGGACAATCTAGCAGACAAAGTAATACTTGGGCCAAAATTACTCAAGGATATGGAAGACCATATGATTAAAATTAAGCAGAATTTGAAGGCAACACAACATAGACATATGATTTATGCAGATAAGAGTCGGACATCTAGATAATTTGAAGTGGGAGAGCATGTGATTTTGAAAATGAAGCCCAAGAAGAGCTCATTGAAGTTGGGCATATGTACAACGCTAACAACCCGATTCTATGGTCCATTTGAGATATTGGATAGAATAGGGATAGTTGCATACATGCTTGCATTTCCTACATCCATGAATGTGCATAATGTATTTCATGTCTCTTTGATGAAAAAGTATGTACATGATCCTAACCATGTTATTGATTGAAATTTGATTCAGGTGGAGACAAAAGGACTTTCATGTCCAATTAGTGCCCATATTGGAAAAAAAAGTCAAAATTCTCTAGATTCGAGTCATAGAATTGGTAAAAGTTCAGTGGACCTGCTATGGTCTTTAAGATGCTACTTGGGAGCATGAAGATTCCATGTGGGCAGAGTACCTGTGACTTTTTGAATAATTTTGAAATTTTGATTTATGTTTTGTATAAGCATCGAGAACAGTGCCAAAATAAGGGGGAGGGGAATGCAATGTCCCAGTTTTGAGTCTCCAATTAAATAATGTATTTTGTTTATTTGATGAAAGGATAAATTTCCTAGGTTCCATACATACATACAAGTGCATACACTTGCATAGTAGTCTTGGTAATTTTTGAGGAATATTTTATTCATTTCTTCCCATGTACTAATGTTGTCCCCACCAAGCCCCATAAACCATAGAAGTGCAACATTTTTCAAGGTAGTAGGAAATGTATTCAATTTATGAGTGTCATAAATGTATTCATAGCTTCTACAAAGGACATAAAACTCGAAAAGGATATATATGGGTCCTCTTTAGCTGATCCATTAAAATTTGGCAAGTTGGAGTGTGGAATATTCTTCATTCAAGTTACTCCTTATGTATTTTTTATTGGAAAATTAAAGGTAACAATCACCTCTTTGACCTCTTGGTTGAAATTTTCCTCCATCCTTAAAAACTTCAAGAAATTATCTTCTTGTTGTTCTTGAATTTTAGTGATAGAGGTGGGACTGATTGGTTCTTGAATGACTGGTGCTTCAAAGTTATGGTCTAGATGTTTTTTTTTCCATAGAATTTTTGCTTCCTTCAAAAAATAATATCTCTTCCTAGGTTGAAGATGTGGCTTTCAGAGGATGGTATGGATCTGTTGATTCTACTATCAAATCTTCTGGTTTTCTCTTTTCTAGAGATATTTCTATTAGTGTTTGATACTTGGACTGGGTGGATCCCTCTCCTTGGATTGGTTTCCCTGCAATGTTAGTTCTTTGGGGTTTTTTAAAAGAAATGTTAAATCACCCTCTCATATCCCTATTTATGTTCATGATTTTTTGGAAAGCACTATAATTTGAAATAACAACACACATAAGCTGAAAATAAACCAAATCAAAAGAAACAAGATGAAAAGTAAACACACAAGCTAAAAATAAACCAAATCAAAAGAAACAAGATGAAAAGTAAACACACCAGCTGAAAGAGAAATAATCACACAGGTGGAAAAATAAATTCTCAGTATAAATGTTTGATTAAAGACTAGAAAAGTAAAAAAATAAGTTGCATAGTTGACAGTTCCCCGGAAACAACGCCAAAAATGATGGGTATTTTAATCACCTTTCTAATTACTCATAAAGACAAGTAGAATATTGTACAATTAATTTTCAAAGAAATGGTTTGTATGGAACTTGCGAACTGTCATGTGTTGTATGCGTCGGGATAATATATTCAAATACTACTCTAGTTATAAAGTTGTAGAAATAAGAGCATGAAATAATGATCACAAGATGAGAGTTTTAGAATAATTTTGACAAGGTCAACAATGCTAAGATTTACAAACTGGAAAGAAACTAATATAACAACAAGTAAGGTAAACTAGTTCAACTAGATAGGAATCAATATGTTGTAACCTTGAATTGAATGAAATGAAGCTACAAGAAACAAAAGTAGAGTAAACTAATTCAATGGGATAGGAACCAAGATGTTGTA
Source organism: Picea mariana (assembly GCA_032191745.1). Lineage (NCBI taxonomy): Eukaryota > Viridiplantae > Streptophyta > Pinopsida > Pinales > Pinaceae > Picea > Picea mariana. Next base: position 7,613 of record JASDQU010408577.1, read on the forward strand.
ATATCTAGTTGAATGAAATTGAAATTGCAAGAAATGTGATGTAGCAGGTGTCCACCCCCTACCATCATAGTAAATATGCAATGGAACATTTCTTGAGTTATGCATACTAGGACCACAACTTCCTTAATGCTTCTTTTGCATCCTTCATTTCCCTCATTTATCAACCAGATCATGCCACAACCCCTAGGAGTACATCGACTATCACATATCCATGTTTGCTTCTCTATAGCACCAATAAATATATTGTAGCACACTAGTCTATAATAACCAGAAAATGACACATTCTTTTGCTGCAACAAGTCTTCTTCTACAACATTCCTCATTTTGTAACACCCATTTTTCTACAACACCTCCTACTACGACATGCCTCCTATTGTAACACATACACTACTACAACATGTCTTTTGTTGTGACACACCTCTGTTGCAACATGTCTCTATTTTAACAAACATTTGTTGCAACATTCCCCCTATTGCAACACGTTCTTCTATTGTGACACGTCTCTACTACAACATGTCCCTACTGCAACATGTCTTCTATTGTGACATGCCTCTTCTCCAACATGTATCTACTACGACACGTCTTATGTTGTGACACACCTTTATTGTAACACATATTATGCTGCAACACACATTTTTTTGCAACATGAAATCCACACTGATATAATGCATCTACAATATATTCTATTCACAACCCTCTATGTTATCTCTGAAGCATCATCACCCTTCGATTGTGCCACACACAACCCTAAATAAATGATTATATTATCAACCAAGAACTCATCCTCATTTGAATACCTCTTATATCTATGGGATGTAGACACCCTTCTTTTCTCATACAAAACTCTTTGCAGTCAGTCTCATATCCAAACATAAATGCTCCCTCATGAGCATCATACAATGAGCTCTTCAACAATACTACACCCTTCCACCTATGGACAAGGTTATTTCATAAATCTAAGGATCCTCACACATATGCTTGAATCATCAATCCATACAAAGTCTTCCAAGGACTCCATGTTCACCTGTAGGTTATCACACATTTACATAAAACCAACTACAAATCCATGCCCCCTGCACAACTATATCAAAATTAAACTATTCTTAATATCTATAGGAATCCTTCCTAGGTGTATAATCAAATAGGAAAGGAAATGTAATTTCATCAAACATTTAAATAACACAACAATTTGACACATACTCATCCATAGATATGCATACATGGGTAAAGATTCAAAACCCTATCATTTATTCATTTCATACAAAATACAATACATCATATCCATGGTTGGATATGATCTTACCATATCCATTGGGTTTCCAAGCCAAAGGCCATGACAACCTCAACCACCTCTCTCTCTCATTGTCTTACGTGACCTTCACTCTTTCCAACTCTGCAATATTCCCTATAGGCTCTTCAATTATGTGTTTTATTCCTTCATAAATTGTTCACTTGATTTTGTCTATAGAACTCCTCACTTTTCCTCTCCTATCTTCATATTCATTGTTTCCTTGGTGACTCTTCACCTACATGCAACCTTTCAGCTTCCACCAACAACAAACTCTTGATCAACTTGTCCTTTCCTTCAGTAACAATTCACGTTCTCCTTCCATGTACTTGTCGTCTACAAATTATGTAGAAACATTTCCACTCTATATCAGTGTCCCATCAAATAACTACCACACTCTTGAACATTCATTTGATTTGCAACATTTTTATTACTTCCCACATTCTATCACAATATGACGCTATTTATTTCCTACAACACTTAATATTTATTGTAACATCTATGCCACATACCACAACTTGCTTTGATGTGTCATCCCCAGGATGACTGAGATTCTCCTACATAAAAATGGCTAACTACTTTTTCAACAAAAAAAAATACCAACTAAATTACAGGAAAAGAAAGGCTACCTAATCTGCAAAGACAAAAACACACACTGTTGGAAATGAAAAGAACCAATTAAAGAAAGTAAATCACTAAATGGTGACTCTATGAATAGGTATCTTCCAACCCTCAAACTTGTAATTAATAAATATTTAAATATGAATAAATTATAGGCAAATTAGTTAATCTATAGTTTTGTTCAAGCTTCTCTGAATACCAAAAACAACACATCTTCCAAAGTAAGATTACAAAAATAAATAGATCAATTTGCAAACAGGAAATAATCTGCATAAACAGGAAATGTGTATTATTGTAATAGAGTATCAATTATTGGACTATAAAAATAAATGAATGTCAATCACATACACAAAATATCTAAATTATGCAACCAAAAAACTTAGTAAATCTATGCTAAGATATAGCAGTACCTGGATAAGGAGGGGGGGATACCTTCTTAGATGATGTATTGGGATAAAACCCTACAATTGAAAACCAAACTTAAATCATCATCCAACAAAAGAAAAAAATTTAGAGGAACAAAACGACAAGTTTATTAAATGATAGACAAACTATCATATCTACAGTAACAATTTTCTTCTCAAGTTGAGCAATGTTCTTATACATTTTTAGATTTCCTTATCTTGGAAAAAGGTTGAGAACAACCATGAGGTTCTAAGATTCTCAGTCTATTCTCAATCTTGTTTTCAATGGCTTGATTAAAATAGAAAAAAAAATACAAATCGTGACTCGACATTCACATCATTCGATCAAACTAATGAAAAAGGTGTTGAAGTAGTTATGGTCAATCGATGCAATCTAACTTTCTTAGTCTAATGGTCTTCATCTATATAGTTGTATTTTTCACAACTGGTGTAACAACAACATGAATCGATGGTGTAAAAACTTCGTCATGGTAGTGCAATAACAATAACAACAATAGGTGTTATGACAATGACAACAATAGGTGTTACAAAAACAACTTGGTAGGTGTTACAACAATGGTCTAGTAGGTTTTACAAAAACATCAACAATGAGTGTTACAACAATGGAAACAACAGGT